>JARGYV010118935.1:2066-13007 GCA_029532675.1 Ornithodoros moubata | reverse complement strand
GTTGTTATCTGGTTTCTAGAGTAATGGTACTACACGTGTAAAGGGGCCTACCTCCAGAGTAGGTAGCTCCCTTACCTGATGACAATACACACTGGTTGTCATGATCCTGGTGATTGATGGCTCGATCACGGGGCCCGAGTTCGTAACAGCCATTATAATTGAACACAACTATGTGTCGATGAAATAAAGCGTACCTTCAACAATGAAGTAATTAAATTCGACGCACTCCAAGCGCCTATGCGAGAACTCTTCTCGCCACGACGCGCGAACAAAGTTTCCATGCACTGAAACCTTCTACGATAATATCAGAGCCTCTGAGGAAGTTTATGAGCCATCCTTTACATCACGCGCTCCCCACCATTATTTCGATTTTGACATCTTGATGTTCCCTACTCGTCATATCTGGAGACGTCAGAGAGGCGGCTGTTTCAAAGCACCCAAAAAACAGTTTGTGATCTAAACACACAAAAGGGTCCAGACTGCGACTGGCAATCGCGCAACGATCGCTCGCTTGCTGATGACTTCCCAGTTCCGAATCGGCGCCGCGTCAATAGTAATAGTTTGGAGAAGATGTAGGTTATCGTTAACGTCGCTCCCGGGGCCACTCGCAGTGGCCTAGTCACGAGGCAAGAGGCATTACTAACAGTAGCACCGTAAAGGTGAAAAACTGTTCCTGTTCGACGTGCAGCCACAAATCACGGAGCCGTTCGTCCCCGCGATGACGTGTTCTTGTTCCCAAGAGTGGCGTGATACGGTACTTGGCTTTTCTTCAAGGGGTAAGCAGCAACTTCTTCCCGTGGTGCTCAATATGTTCAAAGAGAAACCCAGTAAATAGATTTAGTACTAGATGAGAGGCATTTCTGAGTTACAGGTCAACCTCTCCGCAATTCCTACAAATAAATCCCTCTTGTCCGAAAAACAGTGAAATCCTAGCATCCTGTGCCGTTGAGCTTTTTCCAACATATAAAATTTTGTTCTCACTGATTCATGAAGAACAACAACATCAGCAACAAAAGGGAGCTTTCTACATGATGTTTTCACTTCTCGGTTACACGATCCAGATGCTGCGCTAACTGCAAGATCATTAGCTATCTGAAATTCGTTAACGCTCATTTTAACTCAATTTTTTTTTTCTTTTTAAATACCGGAATGGCATATGCCGTCCCACATCGCAATCCAGGCTTATCCTCGGGATAAAAGTTCCCAAACAGGTACGAGTTTCGACTTGCCGCACACTTCTAGTTCCATTTGCGCATGCGTTAGCAAGTAAAATAAGAGCTAGAAAGAGCTCAAAGAGCAGTCGATAGTCATCGCTGGAGGCCTCTCGCGGCTGCTCATCTGCCCACCGGCTCTTGACATTGCGGTTTCCGTTTTACCTTTTTAAATCGCATTTACATGCGACTTGTCGGTCCAAACTTTGGGAACTACGAGACGAGTATTACTATTTTCAACAAAATTATAAGCAAAGAGAGAGAGAGAGTCTGATTTGATTATTGCAACAACTTGAAAATATATTTGTCACCGACGCACTCGCTCCCCTTTGTATTAATAATTCACGATAGTTAAGCGAAGTAATTGGGTGTCATAATTGAAGCCAGCCAAAGCGCTGGTGCCCACATATCCTGGAGGAACCGATGCCATTCCCGACATTTAACGTTTATATTGGCATATAACGCTTTAATGCAAAATTCCCCTTCTTGTGGATGGGCAGACAAGTTGTGAACCGCACTACACTACAATTGCTTGTTCACTTGGGCGGTTGGAGTATTCCGGACAGTTATGTGTAAATGCCCAACCCAGAAAACATTGCCTGGCGTGCTTCAGGACACTAGTTGAGTATTGAGTCATAGGACACGATAAGCACCACCTTGCTGTCTTTTTGCGCTTTTTTTACCAACAGCTCCATCGTATACGTTGCTGTTCGTGCAGAGCGATTTCTCCTTGCTGTCTTCTATTCAACCTTTCATCCAAGGTCATGGTTTTTCGGAAACTCCTGCGATGCGCAACATTCAGAATAGCGATATGTTGCGATTCCCATTCTGCCCTTTATTTGCTGTTCCGTCCTAATTCGTGGAACTCTTACCCGCGAAGACGAAAACATAAATGGGGCAGCGATCGAAGCAAGTTGCGGAAAGAAGCGTACGTTTCGGACAGAAACAGTGTCCTGACTTTATGAGCTCCCAGAGGAGGATGTGTCCTTAAGAAACATTCTTCAACTAGGGAAAGCTAACAGCTGGCCTGTGTCAAGCTGCGCGAGCGAGGATAAGGCACGCCACCGAATCTTCCCGCAGCGCTTCGCGTTAGGGATAAAGGTTGTGGACCTTCTAGCGGCCGTTTAATAAATGCGACAGTCTAGAAAGAAAGAGGGGAAAGAAAGACACGCGGAAAGCTTGGTTAATGGCTTTTTGAACGCGGTGGTATTTTCGTTTTGTACGTCCTTGGCACGTCCCTTACATGGAATGTGGCGGAAATTTCGGATCATCAAACAAGCACTACTAATCATTCTATATTGCCATGAAGCGCACTTATGGAACAGTTTCTTTCTTTTTTCTACTCACATGGATGCAGAATTTCGAGGTTAACGATCCAAAGAAGATTTTTTACGAAGAAGAAGAAGAAAAAAAAAAGAAATATTTAGGGGCCAGGATCCAGAATACTATCCAGACGTTGACGGTACCGAACAACCCATACATAGGTGCGTTTACATTACCTGCGTCCTATATCCCTTCAGGGCGTCGTTTTCATTCTTCTTTCTTTGTGTTATTCAATACAGACTTCTCCAGAAGAAAACAAACTAAAATCACAACTTAACTGCAGAATGCGGTAGGAACCGGTTAACATTAATCATTCAGAATATTATCGTTCAGTATTCTACAGACAACAAAAGACCGGTTGTAAAATTTGAAACACTGAATAATGAACAGCTCTCAATAAATATATAAAAATTAAAAGAAGAAAAAAAAAACGAAACAAACAAACAAAAAGGTCAAGCTTTCGTTACGGGTCAAGTATATGATGAGGAGGTTGGATAAGTTGTACATATCAGCGACAGCTTAGACGCGAAACCAACGTGGGCTGCAGGTTTCCGTGGTTGGGAAAAGAGTTCGGTTTCGCCCCGTTGTCGCGGTAAGCGCATTTTGCAGGACACCGAGAGAAAGTGCCAGCTCACGTACGTCGAATACCTGCATCATCATTAGCATTGTCACTAAGGTCCGATTTAACAGAGAAATTCGATTGTCGATGAGAAATTCCTGAAAACGCGCGGCGGTTGTGGGACCCGACATTTTCAGTACGAAGACAATGGTGGTGGTGGTGGTGTATCGTTAAGAGGGGGGAGGCGTGCGGTTTGCCTGCCAAGGCTGGCGGCATGTTGCACGCCTTAGTGTGCGTCCTGGGCCGACTGGGAAGACAATGGGAGTAGTGGCCTCGAGCAGGAAAGGATCGAGTCTCTTCCTCGCGGCCACCAGTGGAAACTGCCATAAGTGAGGATACACGTCGATCTGGACTTATTTACACAGAACAATGAACAGTAGAAAACAGAGATAGTATAACTGCACCACGCGTTGCAAGAAAAACTCCTGGCAAAGGTCCAGGGGCAAGCCTATCCTCGATGGGTTGGACGGTAGACAAACTAATCAGTTGGACGGTAGATATTATCAAAGTACTCGGTGTATTGGATGCCAAGAAAGGGACGCGGCGTTCTCTGCAGTACAGCGGTTTAGTCTCAGCTGTGGCATAGAAAATCTAAACTAAGAGGTGTAGCGCTCTCATCTCATCGTTTCACTATGAACTGTCATCGGCTCAATTAAACACCTACTCACAACATGTACACGTACATATGCTAGTTTGGATTTGAGAAATGTTAGGTATCTTGTAAGGGGGAGAGTCGTTTATTTTTTATTTATTTTTGTATGGGAGTAGTAGAACTCATCGTGTGATAAGTTGAATATCTCAACAACAACGCGTGAGCGCCTAATGGGGTATTGCCGTATTATGCGGCGAAGTTATGTTCTTATATTTGCTTTTATTTTTTTTATTTTTTTCGTTAAGCGCCCTGGAGTAGCCACAGTAGTAGATACACAGTAGAAGCTGACATTCGTGCCTAAGGAGCTTCATAAATAAATAAGTAAAATGTTGTTCCACATTTCATTTCAATGCAATGCGTGTAATGTTTTGTGAAATAAATACTCACATACTTACATAACACTGAGCCTCGCGAACATTCCCGGATCTTGTGTGCCATTATGGGCTCGAATGCCTCGAGAGGTATTTTGCGGACAGTTTGAATCCTCCAGGCGCATGTTGCGTAAGCAAAGAGGGACTGCGTCGTGAAACCACGCACCCTCGTTTCCGGCCACGTGTACAAAAAGCGACATTCGATCCCGGGACGGGGACCCAAGCGTACGGATATTCGTTTACATATGCATTACCTCTTAATGTATTTCCTGCCGAGATAACATATTTCTTTTTGAAAATATAGACATGAATGCAAAGGATGTGGCAGCGTGCAAAACGTGGACGAGTGTAGACTCCGAAAGAAAGCGTGTTTGCGTTTTCCGAACAACAGCTGGCTGCACATACTGAAGGGGGCGAGGAGAAAAACCCTCCATTTCAAGAACGAGAAGATGCTTTAGACAGCTAAGGGTCTGTGTGGGTGCGAATAAACTCTGCTGGGAAAAGCTGTTCATTGATCGCAGTAATCTGATCACCCCTTCTTGAAGCGCATTGCAGTGCACTGCCTGTCAACGGATATCCAGATGTGGCAATTTCCTGTCATCTGTGCTATTTTTTTTTCTTCGACAAATGCAGGCGGAGTTCCTGAACCTTACGTGGCACAGTACTCGTCAAGCCGCATCACGTATTTGCAATATTCGTCAGTTCTGTCCCGCACTCATCTTGGCGAGTATAGACCCATCTGAACAGGGCAGAAAAAAACTTCATTCACTGCTGCACAATCACTATAGACTGCTTAGTTTCCCCTATAGGGCTATCATAGGCGGTGCGCGTCTGTTGAAACTTTGGGTGCCACCTGTCGACGGTGACATCCAGCACGTATTGTCTGCACTAACAATAGTTCCGTACAATTAATATGCCGGCGTTGCAACCTTGGTGTCCCTCTGGCGTCCCTTACGTAGTATTTATTTACTATACAATACCGTTGTCTCCACCTGGAACTGTTAGGCGAGTATAATTCTGAATTATTTGCACGAATATGGTTTTGAGGAAAATGTATTATGTAAAAGTATTGTGCAGTTTACGAGATGACCCTGAATGGTCATTCGTTCACACCGTGTAGTGCAGTCAGGTTCTGTTTTTACAGCTCTAATTGCGCGGCAGCGCCCATCGCGTTTTAACATGAACCACTAACAATAGCGCGCTATTGCCTTAATTGATCCGTAGCTCGAAAAAGCGATCCTAATACCCAGAACAAACTGCGAACGGAGGGACGAACACCGAGAAGGACGGACTCATCAGTGCGCCAAGTGCTTCTATGTACTATAGAACCACCCACGCCTTGAACTAAATCTGTGGTGATGTAGAGAGGCGTTTGCCGCGTCTCCCTCAATCCTCAATACACAATCCGAACCTCTGCGCAAAAACCCAAATAACTTTATCGACTACTACACGAGCAGAAATACATCACTGGCGAAGCACTGATTACTAGAGCACATATCAAGACTACGTCTCTCGCAACACTTTCCACCGACATGTCCCAGCCCACTGCCACAAATGGCGCTCAAGCCGAGGCAAACAGCTCTGGAAGACAATCAATGACAGTGCAAACGCATCAGGCGGCACAGGCAACGGACTTCGTCCTTGGAGAGGTCGACGGACTCTTGGGATGCCCATTAGGAATCGGCACTGAATAACTGGGCTGGCAAACGCGCTCTGCATGGAAATAAGGACACCCCCTTGACGCAACCCTGAGTGACAACATGGCTTCCAGCCAAGTAAGTAGCTTTGTCGCCTGTCGGATGATCATTGCTGACTCTTGCTTGTCACGTCGATCTTGCAACGTGATAAAGATAATAATGTCGCCATAAAAAGGTTATGGTCGCCTACTCCAGACTTTCTCTTGTTGCTCTCGCGAACAACGTTTGCTCGTCAAATCAGTACAGCGGTCGGCAAACGGTAACTAAATGCAACAGGGCATTTAGTAAAGAAAACACAACTGCGCGTTCGAGTAAATTATTGCTTTCTTGCCACATCAACATTAGTTTCAAACAAGAGAGCTTGCTTCGCCTGATCTGCTGGCGAAGGGAGCTTCATGAGTTGCGAAAGCTTATCTCTCTGGGTTTACTGTCCTCTTGGACATAAATGTCTATCATGTAGGAGTAGTAAAACTTGTTGGTTTCATTCGCTTAAGTTTCATTACTTTTAGTAACTATGAGAAATGAGGGGAGGGGTGTCATCTGAGGAATCAGAGGCCGTCACGAAGACAGACACTACATTGTCAGAGTTGCATCATCGTTGCAGACATTGTCGCTACACACAACACACTCGCAGAAGTGAAAATCTTTGGTTGTCGCTGAAGTGGCACATGTATTGATAACGTTCATTGCGGTTGATAACGACTGAGCTGCTAGCGATTATGCCCCCACAAAAAAAAAAAAAAAAAAAAAACAAACAAAAAAACAAACGTAAAACAGAGGCCCATTCAGCTGTGTTACGTTTTACTCCATGACGCTGATTGCATATACGTAATAAGGATTCATAATATACACCGCTCGACTCTCCGTGGATCTTCTAGGGAACTTAATGTCAGCGCCATTTTTGATGCTACAAGAAAACGGGAGTCTAGAACAATACTCCCTGTCTGTCTGGAGAAGTCATCTGCGTTGTGTCGATGCGCCTTTCACTAAACGAAAGGAATGGCCTTTTCGCGACTACGGAGATCAATGAAACGAGAGTAATGAACAGCGAAGCCTTACACACTCCAGAGGCGAGACAGGGATAATGGACGCACTTAATTTCTGTCAATCTAAGCTTAAGACCCACGTAATGCGCGTTCTTTTACCTACAATACGTTAAAGGATAGCTCCGTTGACATTCATCTTGACTAAGCAATTTTGGAGAGTTCACCAGTCGGGGCATGATGCTTGCATACCATCGACAACCGGTAATTGAGAAAGTAAATTAATCTGATCGATGACCAGCAGGAAATGGCCAACATAAAACCATGTGAGTTCTTTGCTCTGAAACTGGACTTTCTGAAACTGTCCAAACAGCACGTGTGCTCGCACAGAGGTTTTAATCATAAAAGTCGGAAGGCCATTTCTGGGACACTTATGCAGTGCATAAGTGTCGTTACGTTAATTTACGTTAAATGAGGTTTGATACCGTTTTACGAATATGCAGCCCAAGCCAGCCCCGCAGCAAATTAAGTCTCGCAAGTTCGCAACGCACTCTTTACTTTTCCAGAGCACGGATATACTAAGCACACTTTGTCACGAGCTTCGACTACGCTTGTTAACCCTCTAATTCTATTAAGAACAGAACTTGTCGCCCCGGCATGTAGAAACTATCGTCTTCGCATGAGACACAGTTCATAATGGCAATGTTGTAATGAGGTACTCTTTATAGCTCACCTCTTAAGTAGATCAGAGCGAACGACATTAACAGGATATTCAGCGCAATTCGAGAAGTCGTTCTGCAGCTACTCCACGGCGTCTGCCAAATGGCCACTTGAAAACGAATGCACGAGCTCCACCATCGTCTCAGTAAGGAGATCGCCGCTTCCGCTTCGGGTGGTCACATTTCACGGAACACTTCCGGGACAGGAAGGGGTAATTTAGATGGGGTCACTTTTCATTTCACAGCTGGAAACGCATTTCGGGAAAGCAGTGGTAAGGACCACTTTTGCACTGCATCCAGTTCGAGTGCCTGTGAAGAACATGGTCGGAACTTTTAACGAGATTTCCGTGGAATAAGATGGAAGAGTTTCGACGGATGAACTCAGAGTGGAAAGCTTTACACTCTAAAGGCAGGCCTTCCCCACGAAACGCTGTGGGAGCTAATCACCATTCAATATCATATTGTTCAGTGACATATTAGTAGAAAAAAACAGTAGTGCTGCTAATTGTGAAAGCCAGCCTACTGACCACACACAATAAATACAAAATCAGTGCTCAGAAAAGTTGATATTACATTCGGGAAATGTTTTCACATCCACCCTGTGAATAATAGAACCATAAATAGGCGGTATACCCATCAGTGTTAGAGTTTTCTCGCGGTATAGACGGGAAGTATATACTTGTCAACATGATGAAGGTACGTCATTGAGGTTCCCTCTTGACTAACATTGTTTGCGCTACAAAAGATGGAAGCTTGGTTACTTATCGGAATTGTTATAGGTCACGTCAAAGTCGAGCGCAAACACACCATGCATTTTCGAAGCACTCGCGCGTGATACTCACCACTGGAACTAAATTTAGTACTACAAGCAAAAAGTTTGTGCTTTCAAAGTCACTCAGCGATATCACGAAGTGAAGAATACCAGCGTGGGTAGCTCCCTTACCTGATGACAATACACACATACCAGCGTGGGCAAACCATAATGCCGAAGGCATTCGCTCCACAGTCTGTCATGATATTAGGACATGCTCCATAAGTTGACTTTATGTTCAGCAGGAGAAGCTGGTAGGACCTCCATCGGCGTCTCGAATAATTCTGCATATCGACATGTTTCTCGCTTACCTTACCTGAAGATACTTCATTAGGAAAGATGCCTGTTCGGTCGCAAACGCGTCTAACGAATGAGACTGCAGGGCATAGTAGATATTCTCTGACTTCGCAGATGCCCAGTATAATTAGTAATTAGCGCTTTAACTAGATATGCGTAACGGACCTCATTCTTTCATCGGTGGACTTCATTAGTTAACAAAGGCAGAGACAGGGCGTCCTGTCCCCTGTTCACCTGCGTACGTCGTATTGTGGTCAGGCCAAGCAGGTGTGCGTTCCAGCCTTTCTGGAAAAGGTGACGCATTTTACATGCGTAAGTCTCCCACTGCACTGCGGTTTTCGAAGGGCCAGAAAATTACACTATGTAATTTTTAAGGTTCAGTGTTGCTTTTAGTCAGGTAAGATGTTGTCTGCACGTTATAAGGTTGTGTTAAGAACTAGCGACGGATAAAACGCATCTCTAGCGTTTAAGTGGGACGAGGGCTTTGACCGCATATTTTATTTGTTAAGTCCTAGATCTGCAGCACAAGAGACTAAGGAAGTGTTAAAAGCGAGGAATACGTTAATGTTCTGACGGGGTCTGTGGTAAGTCGCGAAACATGTACTGTCGGTAAAAGGAAAAAAATCTCAATGAAAACTGCTTTTCAAGAAAAGCAAAGGCCCAGTTCGACAATTTGACGATGGGGGAAGCAATCAACGTCACCCACCTTCGCCTTCTTGTCTTCCATACATGCTTGCCTTCACCAATCGATTCTCGACAACTTCTTCCTTTTCATTCATATAATTCGCCCTTCGGAAAATGATTGATTAGTTGCCGTGTTACGAGGCTTCCCGCACGCCTCCTTTATATGAGCACTCGAGTAAAAACTCTGCGACGGAGAAAATGTTGTTTCTCGTATAGACGTTTTCTTCAAACGTGACACAGTGCTGCGGGTTGATGATATTGTGTGCAGTAATGCAGTATGACGCGGAGATCACGAATGAGATATCCTACCACTGACATCCCGGCTCCCGAGTAGCAGTGTGTGCTAAAAGTCACATGCATTAGAGACGAAAGGATGGATCGGGGTAGTTTTTTTTTTTGTTTTTTTTTTTTACTTCGTAGCTCATCAGAGAAACAGCAGCAAGGATGCAAGATATGCACCTAACGACAACTTTCAGTACATTGTGTTTCTTGCGTATATGTTGCTGCAGTCGAAGTGAATACAGCCTCTATGTGTGTCGTACGCATTATAGCACGAACGCGTGTTTTAGTAAAGTTCACACATTGGCTATCAGTAGACACACCTTTACAGGCATTGACATGAGATTACCTCATTAGTTCACGTATGCATCACCATCATCATTATCATGCTGGATGGTGATGGTTCTCCCCGTGTCACGCGGAGAAGCACTGCTTTTAAGGGTGACCGTCACTCTACCATGTGTGATCTGCCTAATAAACTGAAAGGGATCTGTCGCATCGGGTGGAGAATCGACATATACCTTCTCCTCTAATGCTAGTCCTGTCGTGCCTTGATGTCTGGCCACATCATATAGCCATCACAAGAACATTAGTCTTAACCGAAGCTCAATGATACACTCTTGTCGGTGACATGTGCGCGTCATGTGGAGTAAAACTACATCCATGTCCTAAAAGTACCTATGGAAGTAGTCTCCTATACACAGACAGAAAGTATCTTATAAACTAGATAAAACAACTTTTTCAGGAAGATTGCTTTTTCGTACGTGCTATACGCGCTATACAATGCAGACAATCATTATACTCCGGTAGTGGCAGCCGGAGGCAGTACAGTTCTAGTGTCTATACTCGAACTCCATTCACCACTCACCTCCATCTTAAGAGGAGAGGCGCAGCAGCTATGCAGAACACACACATACGTATATACGATATAAAGAAACTATACTATGTACCGCGGTGGCTTGTGTCTTGAATTTAGCCACAACACAGCAATGTGTGTATTGTCATCAGGTAGGGGAGCTACCTACTCTGGAGGTAGGCCCCTTTACCACGTGTAGTACCATTACTCTAGAAACCAGATAACAACTGTGGAGATTAAGTGAGAGTTAAATTTGCAGAGCACATGAAAACAAAGAAACCGCTTCTAATAACATGTGTCTCCCTGCTAGAAGCGCACCTTTTACGGTGTGTGAAAAAAAAAATAGCATGGCATAGATTATTTTGTTCATTGCAAAGACCCTCAATTTGACTACCAACATTCTATTATTTTTCGAAAAGCGAAGGTCAGAAAAAAAAAA
>JARGYV010118898.1:0-11852 GCA_029532675.1 Ornithodoros moubata | reverse complement strand
GACATCGAGCACCATTTTGAGTTAGTCACAGGGTGTGGGAGGCTGTTTGATAATTTCATCTACGGCCGCTCCACGGGAGTTTGAAAATATGTTTGTGATCTGTTGTTGCAGACGTAATTCACACAGTTGGGCCAGTTGGTGAAAAGGAGGCAAAACTTCACAGCTGTTACCTGACAAGTCTGGAGACAATGAAGGCCTATCGTCTGCGAACAGTGGTACGCTACTGCAGCATTGCAGATATTGTGACTGAAAGAAGTGTCCCAGTTCGGTGCATGTACGACGAAAGAAATGCATTTGAACTTGGTTTGGGGTGGCGTGGAAAGATTTTCTATTACATGAAAATTCATGTTTTAAGCAAGTTTACATGTTTTGGGTAAGAGTTAATGAATGGTACTTATGTAGTTGCCATGCATGCACATGCATGAATTTTTTTTAAAATCTGTAATCTTTGCACTACGAAAAAATTCTCGTGAACTAGTTTAAGGAGTGTTTAAAAGTTTAGTATCGTGTAACATGTGCGTCGCATGATGTTGACAACTTCTCATGATACTGTGCATAATTGGCTACATAGTTAGATAATCACGTGCAAGAGGTCGCAGGCGGCTTCAATATTCTAGCTTTACCCCGAGGCTTTTCTGGTTTTCACAGTATGTACTGGACGCATTTTGCAATCCGATTTTTAAAGTACGAAATAACCTTCAAGTTTCCATATTAGGAGCACATTAAATTTTTTTCTTCCCCTGCGACTGCCTGACGAACAGAAACTCGAGAGAGTAATCTCTTGTGCGGCGGCAGCACAGATTTCGAAAGTTACTGGGCAAGGCAAGCTTTGAGAACATTGGTTACTCATTTATTGAAGAATCACATGCAGTTTGCATTGCATGCAGGGCAGTGTAATCGGGGGACAGACTATGTATAGTATCGTTGATTGTACTCGGTGTGATGTCATTGCTTTTTTTTTGGTTTCGGTCATTGTTGTCCTGCCATTATCTTACTCTTTAAACTTGACGTGTGCATGATGTAATGATTGTACGGACTGTAACCAGTCCGTAACCAGTCATGTAACCAGTGCTGAACGACGTTTCAAGAAAGGCTTCTTTGTTTCCGCACCAGGCGGTCCTAGTAGCTACTACGGCAGGCATTTCGGAAAGCTCGCATAAATCGAAGTCTGCCATAGTTGATGAGCTCTCAGAGTAATCTTGAGATTAATGTGAATGTGAGCACTGGCCCACCTGCTTCGAAGCCGGTCAGCTTGAGTTGTCGGTGTTGAAGCTTAGGTTTGAAACTCACGGTTTTTCTTTCTTCAGGCATTCCCCTGCATATCTACTGGAGTCTACCGTGAGTTTATTTTCTATGACGTCAGAGACAGAGCATTACTCAGGCTTTCTCTACCTGACAGATTATCCAAACAAAGCTGCAGCCCACGTTGCGCTGTCAACTACCAGGGAGTGGCTGGAGGCAGAAGATAATGCTAGCAAGGTGGGTCCTCCATGTGGCTCCCATCTATTCATAATAAAGACTGCAGACAAATTAAATTGCATAACATTTGTAGAAAATGTAAAAATGTTTAGAAATCGCTTATATCTTGATGTGTGATGTCTTCTTGCAAACTGCCACATAACAATAAACAGATCCCTAAGTTCTTGCGCTTTAAGTCTTCTAGATGTTGGGCGTGAAAACTGGATTTTAGGACATTGGTTTTGAAATGCATAAAAATTGGGTTATGTTCAAGCTCCGTCTCAGATGGAAAGATTTCTTGCTTCGTCTTCTTTGTTGGCGAACACAAGATGACGAGCGGAACTTTGCAGGTTGGGACTCTCTAAGATGATTCACCCTGTGTGTGGTAGCATCTTTCTGTAGTGATTCTGCATAAGGTGACAAAAAAAAGAAAAGGCACTTTCACTCATTACATTCTTGTTAATCTTAACCTCTGTTTTCCCTCCCAGTCTTCCTTTGCTGTGTCGATTGTAAGCACCACAAACTGTGCCTTTTATTTTTTCCAGGTGGATCGAATAATATTTTGCTTGTTCCTGGACAAGGACATCAGCATATACGAGGAACTGCTGCCCGAGTACTTTCCTCTCTGAGGGATTTTCCATTAGCCTTAGGTTTAGTGTGCTCGGCAAACATCGCCCCTTTTAGCACACGTTATTGTATTAATCACATCTTGCTGTACGAAACAAGTAGAAGAAAAAGAAAATTCAGCTTTGGTTTGCATTACTTAAGAACCAGTAAAAATTTGCGTTGTTGTGTTCGCGTTATCTCTGGAAATTAATTTTTTGTACGTGTTACAAACAGTGTAGTTTTGTAATAACTAAATGTGGATTGTGGAAGTGAAAAAAAATGTTTTAATCCCTTCTACTTTGCAAATGTGACACCAGTGGCCAGCTAATGAGGCCTAATCTATAGGGATATATTCGGGCGCAGGATTGCGGGCATATGCGGTCACGTGTGCTTACACGTGCTGGTCTCGTGGTCCAGCTGGAGCCTTTATAAAAGAAGGGAATAGAAAATACACTGTATGCAGTGGCATTGGTACAGCAAAATGTAAATAAGCCTGTAAGAAAAGCTTTATTCATGCGTGGCAGTGAATATCGAACTAGAATGTTCGTATGCAAATTTTTGTCCAAGGTCGTCTGCTCCTTAGCGCTATAAAAAACAAAGCCAATGACCCAGATTGCGGTCCAATGCCACTAATGACCTAGTCCGAAATCACAAAAAAGTAGCCTCGAAGCAAGACTACTCTCTCTAACCACGATAACAATTCGTGCTTTTATTCAGCGTAACATTCACGGGAAATACTACAATTCAACAGGCAAGTGCAGCATTCACGGATCTCAGGTTACCGGAAGTAGAAAGCGCACTACAGGAAGTACGTATCGAAGGAGCAACAGGCTGTTACCATAAACTAAGCATCACCCCCTTTGCCTATTTTTTCGGAGCATCATTGATCAGTTCACTAGCCCTTCTCACCCATCGTGCGTATTTCAGTTCCAAAACATCATTTTATATTTAATTTAGATATTTGGATATGAAAAAAGTAGTTGTTTGAGAATATTATCTTGGAGGCAACCTCGAGAGGTATGCACGATGGCCGAAGGAACGGCAGCCGCTGCAACGTACACAAGGATAGGAAAGCCAACATAGCATCACACGAGGTGGAACGGCTGCGGGAATGTTTACGTATTTTATACCCGTGATTTCTTTGTAAGTACCCATTGAAATCGTCGTATTGGGGGTCATTTATGAAGTGGGGTTCTTTCAAGGTCCTGTATTGTTGTCATGCGCTTAGATATCACAAGGAAAGTCTCTGCTTGCTTGCGAAACTCTCCATGTGCCGCTAGGCTTAATCACTTCACCCAAACATCCTGCCACCAGTTTGTATTTACAGTTTTAGCGAGAATCCGTAACATATATCAAACGCACGATAGGGTTCATTTTTTGTTGGGCTATAGGGCTGTGCAACGTGTACACCTTGCATGATAAAAAGCAGACGAAGTGCCTACGAAGCCATCTTTTGCTTGCCCCAAATAGCTTGCTATCGCCGGGTTCGTTTCACCTGGGTCGTGTTCGATTTAGAGAAAGTCATGTCGTAATTTGTGTTCAGGAACCTTCGTCAGTTAAAATCTTCATTGAACGATAACTCACAGCACCACTCATGCATTGTGCTAACGAAATCGGGGACAAGTTCACGGGTGATGTAACGTGTACAGACACCTTTCGATTCTTTCGTGATATTCGATGATGAGCGATTAGTAAAGTAAATTCTGCTGGCGTATCTTGCTATGGCGGGTACTGTAACCTTGATTATTAAAATCCTTAAAAAAATGTTTAGTGTGTGAACATCGTACAGGGCTGCACTGTGCCCACGGGATTGGTATATTTCGACCGTGTAGTGTAGTTTACTTTACTTGTTGTCAGTTCCGGAGGGCGGTCACAATAATCCCAAAAGAAAGGTGTATAATGGGCTTCCTCAAGTTTAAGTATGGCGTCATCACGTGACCTTTCTATCGGCGACTCGGTGTTGCTATCATGTCGTCTGCTAAATAAGCAAGTGCTGGCTCCTGCAATTACAATGTCAGCCTTTTTCGTCTCTTGTCTGTGTGTCAAATGTGTGGCAAGGAGATACCTGTATTGTCAGCTTCTTTATTTTCACCGGTGAACCATGACTTTAGTTGAGTACACAGGAAAAAGTATGTTGTAACGTGATGTGCAGAACAGGGGTAGCTGCGCGTCCTGCCACCTGGCCGACGACTTTTTGTCGAAAACATCGTCGAAGTGTCGTGTAGCGTGTAGTCCATAAAGTTGTAATATCGCAAGATTACTCGTTATCATTGCTTTGGGCAGCCACGTATTCTGATCGAGCTAACGACGATAAATAGTAGTTCTCTTCTATCAGTAAGCCAATTAGCAATACAGAAGACAGAAGCCATGTGAATCTGGCTTGTTTTGTGGTTACTCCGTTCGCCGAACCTTTTCTGGCTTCTCGCAAGCATGATTTTGTACGCCATTTTGGTTGTCATGACGACGTGACGCGAGAGATGTGCCCCCCACACGGCCCATACGGGATGATGATCGGATTGTCGTCTGCTTGTGCGTACGGAGAGAATTGACGGACCTATTTGCGTCATCGGCAGGAGGAGGTGTTTACGCTGTCAGTTTCTGTTAACAGCTTTGTCTTCCGTTGCGCAAGAATATATAATTATGCGCGTGCACAGTTCGCACGAATGTGTAACTAAAAGTGATTGGCTGTCGTCTGCATCTTCATTCTTTATTTGATTGTCGCCTTTGGGTTAGATGAGCGATTTGCATAGCGGAAACGTAAAAACGTATGATGACGTTGGTAGGATCGTGGAGGAGTCTGCTGTTTTGTGTACCTCAGCAGGTGACCCATTTTTGCAACCGGACGTGAAATTGGACCTGAAAAAGCCAAGGTGTTTTTCTTTTTTTTTCGAACTTGCTTGTGTGGTACGTAAGTAAGATTTCGGCGCAGTGATGCCTTTTTGCGGTTTTGAGCCGCTTGGTCCGCGTAAATTTTCATGCACGTGCTCAGACCTTCCGCCCGTAAGACCTCATGCCGAGGTTTCCACCGACAGGCGCAGCTCGGATTGTGGTTTTGTGTTTTGACCCGCCATGTTCGGAGCTGAACGATTATTTATCGAGTTGCATCTGTTGCAGTGCATTTTACTTGTCTCCCACCGCTGGTCGCATAGCGACGGGTGGCACTATTCCTGATGTCACGTGGCCTCAGCGGTCGAAAAGGACGCTGCGGAGCGTTACCATGGCAACCGCGTTTGTCGCGCATGCGCCCCTCAAGTTTCTCTTCGCCGTGCGTGATTGCTGCGTGGACTCCTGTCGTCTGCTTGGAGTAGTTTGTGTGGATCATCGGGACATGTCGGATTTTTACCACTTCTTTAAAACTGGAAAGTTGATCAAGCCTGGTTTCTTGGACTCACATCGGTAACTATGCCGGGGGAGGATTCTGTTAGCTTCATTCATCCACGGAATTCATTCTTGTTCGCTCCGAATGGGCCTGGAGGCGCGAGAATTCGGCTGGATAGGGTTGTCATTGAAATAGTGGTCGAGTCTGCTGCACCTGATTTTGTTGTCTTGTTTTTACTTTGGGAGCTAATACACTGGTCGACGGTAGAATGCATTTAGTGCGCCCTTACTCCGGTCAAAGGGCGTAAGACGTTCTTTTCGAACGACAGAGAGAGGGAGAGAAGAAGGGGGTGGGGTGGGGAAGGAGGTGTAAGAAGCTGCGTGGCTACCGGTCACCTGTCGTCTGCAATAAATGCTTTGCCATCTTTCTCACGGACGCTTTTCAATTTCAGACCGAAACGTGCCTGAGGATCCCTTTCTCTATGCCAGCATTTAACAACGAAGAGGAGTTCCTTCAACGCAGAAGACGTCGACAAAGGGTGGGCATTGTGAACTTTGCATATGCAATTCCTTGTCGCGTGTGGTCAAGTGTGCGATGGCGTCTTCCACTTCCTCGTACCCGGAAGGTCGCTTGGGCCCCGGAGCGTCCCGTTGCCGTGGTGACGGCGTCGAGCACCGATTATCTCCGTTTCTGCTGTGATGTAGTCTGGCTTCTTGCTTCGTGCCGTCGGTGTGATTCGAGAGGGATCAGTTGTCTCGCGGACTATAAGAATGTAAAAGAAGGGGGCAAGAGTGGAAGGGGGACATAACTCTTACAGCAAGGCCATCTTCCAGTAGCTGATCCGAAACTGCCCGTTATTTTCTACGAAGGTTCTGGGTGGCCACTTGTCTATATTACTCAGCAAGAAGGAAACAAGGAAGAAAGAAAGCACAATTTAGCAGGTGCGTTCGTGTGACGCCGGGAAATCGCAGTTGGGGAACGTCTTTTCTCTGGTTTGTTGCCTAGCAACCAGCACGGGGTGTGACGCCAGTAAGAGGCGAGCCCGCAGTTTCGACCGAGAATGCGCGAGGCAGACCTCTAACGGAAATGTTTCTGCTTGTCGCCGTCGTCTGCTATGCTGTGCAGCCGATTACTTATGGCGGAAACTCAGGCGGGTGTTGTGCGAGCGATACTTCTGTAATTTGTGCTGAAATTACCGTTAGATGTTTCACGCCGTAGAGTAAGTATCCAACTCGTGCGCGCCTTTTTATTTTTTTCTTTTTATCGAGTGGAGTGCGCACCCTTGAGGACTGTGCTTCTTTTTCGCTGTTTCTGCTGTTTTGATGCTGGCCGTCGCTATGACGCTTCGGCGCGTTGCTAGGGCACCGTTAAGTGTGTGTGTACACATGCGGTTTGGAAGATTTGGGAGCCCGCGTCGCGAGTATAACCTGGTTTGGTGACCATGTTGCTGTCCTGGGTACCAGTTCACGTATGTTGGGTGCGCGACTCGGGTGCGTATCTCGGCATCGTTGCCGTGAAACGAGGTTCCTCGTTGACGACGCGAGAGGCGGAATTGGGTCCCGTTACGGTCGCAGGACAGGGGTGCAAATGCGGTATCAATGCTTTATTGCGGCTGTTAGCGGTGATATGGGTCTGTGCTTGGACAAGGAAACTGGTTGCCGCGAACGCCAAGTCAGGGCAACAAAGTTGTCGACGCAGTGTTCGTGGGATGAATTGCGCTTTTAAAATTCGCGCTTGCGCCAGGCATAAAAAGTTTCTCTGGTCGTCAGTGGGATAAAAAAAAAAAAAAAAAATGCACGTATGAACTTATTTGCTGCGCGAAAGAAAAAAAAAAATACGGGGTGAGGGAAGTGTGTTTTAATAGGTGATGATGCGATCAATCTAGTAATGCTGTGTATCCTTCTAAGGTTTTTTTCCCCCCCCCACCCCTCTTCCACCTTTTATAAGTGTTTTGTTTAGTTTTCTGAGTAAGTTGTGATTTTGTCAATGCCGGTGACGGACACTGTTGCATTGCAGAAGGCCGCCAGGAGCATGTGTTCCGTCATGGAAACCTTCTTGAGAAACATCAATATTTTGACCTAAGTTTTGAAGATTTTGATGGTCTTTTACCAAGTCGTGTTATGAAGTATATCTCATTGTGACTTCCCTTTGAACCTCAGCAGGGGCAAGAAGAGTGTCCCTGCCAGCAGCCATGGCGGTAGAAGAGCAACCCATGAGGGAGGACGCTGCCTTTGCTCGGCCTCCACGCCAAAATGGAGGCCATGGCATTGGGGAAGGCGAGGAGGGCTTTCCCCCTGCGGGGGGAACTCCTCCTCGCAGCGGCAGTCCACCGGACGAAGGGGGGACCCGGGAGGGGTCGGCCGCAGACGACGAGCTGACCAGTCTCACCTGGCTGCAGGACACAAATCTGCTGCGGAAGCTCCCGGGGAGCTCCGGTGCCGGCACGCAGTCGCGGTCAGTGAGGGCAACGGATGATGCAGAGGTGGGGGAGTGGAGCTCAGGGCAGGTGCCCTACAATCCACAGGTCAGGACGGCAAACTGGGTGGGAATCTTTTTCAGTGTGAGGTGCTTAATGTTGTTACATGAATGCAGGTTCACGTCACTGCAAAACCTCCCTACTCCTTCAGTTGCCTCATCTTCATGGCCATCGAGGAGTCTGCCAGCAAGGCCCTCCCCGTGAAAGACATTTACGCCTGGATCCTCGCCCGGTTCCCCTACTTCCAGAACGCCCCTACCGGTTGGAAAAACTCTGTGCGTCATAACTTATCCCTCAACAAGTGCTTCCGAAAGGTGAGAGCCCGGATTCACGTTGGATGCCTCTCTGAACCGCATCTTCCTGTTGACCCCTCACTCCCGAAGGTGGACCGCGAGAAAGGTGTGGGCAAGGGTTCACTGTGGTGCATCGACCCAGAGTACCGGCCTGCTCTGGTGCAGGCGGTCCGCAGGGCTCCTGCTTTTCCCCAGGGGCTGTGGGGTTCATCTGTCTCCAGCCCTGTTGTAGTGCCTTCCTCCCAAAACAGGTAGATTCTGTTGCCACAAAATTTTTTCCGTTTTGTATGTGCTGCCATGTGGAATAGTAACCTCTCCTGCCAGTTCCAATTCTGCCTGTCTGCAGCTCTATCAGAATTTACTTTGTATCACAGTATCCGCTGAGTTTTCTCTCTCTCATTTCAGTAGTGATCAGCATTCAGACTCTCTGCCAAGTACCAATGTTCCTTCCCCTTGTAAGTTTCCAGAGCAGTTTTGTCTGAAAACTGAAAGTAATCAGACAAGGTATGCCTCACATTGTGTTCTTACTCCCTGCAGCCTTGTTTCCCTTCTTGTCAAAGAGATTAGCTGCCTCTTCGACAAAAGGTGAGCCTCAATGCCCCCTTCTCGTGGGTAGCGGCAGCGTGACCCCAAAGGGGCTGCCCCATCCTGGGCGCTCCAGGTTGAGAAGCTGCAAGAGCAGTGCGTTGGTTTACTGGCCAGTTTGTCACTTTCTCTGCCTATTGGCCTATGCGCCGGCGCAACAAGTGCATTCTGGCCTTGCTGGAAAATGACCGTCGACAATGAACGTTTTCAGACCAGGACGTGGACGCTGCCGCGACGATGCTGGCGCTGCAGAATGGTCCGAGCCTTCTTCCCCTTCGCAGTGAGTAGCAAGCCTTTTGCTCATTGTTTGTCTGCGTCGTGGTCTTGATCGGTCGTGAACTAACAGGCGACGATGACGACGACGAAGATGGCTGTCGTGACACTTCGTCAAGCCCAAAGGCAATCAAGAAAAGGCGCCCAAAGCTCAGGTAATCTTGCGTCAAATGGTGCTGTGTTGAGGTGAAAGCAGCCCCCGTTCTTTATCAAAACTGCTGTGATATCTCATTTGTCGACCAGTTTTGAAAAAAATTGTCCTTTCAAAGAGTACAGTGCCAAGAGACGCCCACAAGATGTCGATCATCAGCATTATTGTGTCGCAAAACATTGCAGAAATGCGGCCAGTTCTCCCGCAACTGGAAGCCCAGCTAACCACCATGCAAGCGCCGCCACGCCTATCATCACCAGCAGCCCCAGCGAGGACCACACGTACAGCGCTTCCCTCAGCAACGGCAGTGCCAACACGAACGAGGACTCTGACTACAAGGAGGTCGTTGTCAAGTACGAGGTCGTCGAGCCTTCGCCTCCGCCGTGGCCAGATCATGGATCAAAGACTCAGTCGTCAGTGCCACCGAGAAAGCGACGTCACCCCACAGCGCCTTCCTTGGTGCCTCAGCAAAGGAAGCTCCGTCGAGGGATGTCCAAGCGCCAGGCAAACACATTGCCGTGCAAACGGGAGCGGCTGTGTAGTGCGGAGGATGAAATGGCGGAAGGGGCACACGCGCTCCTAAACTTGGCCAAGATAGCCACCAGTCAGCAGCAATTACTGCTGCTCGGAGGATCGTCTCGATGAGGGGGGTTTAGAGTGTCGTTTTTTAGTGGGTAGGCCCCCCCCTCCCGCTCAATCCTCTGTATTGTGTGGCTTGTATCGAACTGAATTTGCTCATGCGGAGTGGAACTACAGAGTTGCCAGGAGGAGGCTGGACGAGAACAGGTTACGAGTAGCTCTGCGCAGAATCACGCACACGTTGACAGCGGTCACCAAATCATGGGGGAGAAAAGCTGTGGGATAAAATGTCAGTCATCAATTCATTATCTTGCCGAGCTGCTGCCGGTCCCCGTAGTCGCGCAATCACGTCGTGCCGTCTCCTACCTCCTCCCCCAAAATGCCGATGACAAATCGCTCCCGCAATAATAACCGGGTCCCCTTGACCGAGGTTGCAGACCTGGAGACTGACACTTTGTTGGAATGTTTCTATTTTCACCGGGCGAAGTTGTGCCGTCTTTTTGGATACGCTAGAGATTTATTTTTTGTTCGGTGGCTCAGCGGAAGAGGAGATGGTCCACACGAAGCTCACTGTTGTCAGGACCAAAAAAGGAACGCACACAAAAATGAAACAAGTGTGAACTCGGATCGTGGAAGAGCGTGTAATATATATCTATGTATACACACAAGTACAGTTATTGAAGATGCTATTATCTTTTCGTCCTTGCTTCGCATCCATTGCGCATCCTCGTAATGGGAGAGAAAGATTTGCAAGGCGACCTGACAAAGGTTTAATTTCGGGCGACAAAGTGGTAGGCACTGGTCTTAATCTGCTCCTGGAAGATGTCTCTTTTTTTTTCAAAAGATTAATATTAACATTCTCGTCCTATTTAGAGAGGGGATCACATGAAAAAGAGTGATTCATATTTTTATTCTCCTCCCGTTAATATATTATTTTGTTCCTTACTTTCGTCATGGTTTGCAGGTGAGATGTGATGGCCATCTAGTGGGTGGTACAGGGGGCAAAATGCTTAGAGGTATGTAGTTCTATATATGTGTAACAGTTTCCCCAGAGCTTTCTTGAGTGAACTCTCAAACGTGGCGACGCCAGCCACGGCTGCATGTAGGGGTGAATTAGGGGTCTCCCCGCACGGGCCCCTACGTGGGCCGTGGATGCGTCGCCGGAACAAGCCGGATTAAAAGTTTTTTCTTTTTTTCCTTTTTTTTTTCATGTTTTCCACGTGTCATCTGTGCTTTCGAACTTTGCAGATCGTAGAGCTGCAATCGTCTACTTGCGAGAAGTCTCTTTTGAGGCCTATTATTTATTCGTTACCTTTTTTTTCTTACATTTCTAGAGTGCGGTGTACTTTGCATTTTCAGCTCTCTCTTTAATAGTAGCAGCATCCGATGTGGTTAAAAATGGAACACATGTTAAATGCTGTGTGGGGCACATTTTTGTTCTCAGACTTCATGCAGTAATGCTTTGATGGTTAGACAAAAATTACTTTGTGCCCAGGTCGTTCATGGTTTAGGTGGGGGATGGCTTTTAGGTTACAAATTTATGATTTGTGTTCTGCTAGCATATTTCTCATCTCAAACTTGCTGTCATTACAGCCAGTTTATATTCAGAGTTGCAACCCTTCGCAGCATTTAGGACTTCACTAATCAAAATGTTTTTTCAACATGAAGCAAACATTGTCCATCACAGTAGCAATACTGCAGCAATACATTGGTATGTCGGCACAAAAGATCCAGATAGAACATAGCGATCCCTCGAGCTGCAACGAGCCATAGTTGACGAAAAAGGCAATAGGTAGATGCGTTCTGCGGCTTCCCCACAGAGCTAAGCTGTGCACTGCTGCTACATTCTAGCTGGCCTCGACAGTTTCGGAACTGTCGATGAAAAACTTGACCTGACCACTGGTCAAGAGCACTTTGACAGTATTTTGCGCCTACGGGTGTTCTCGTGCCAAGAGAGACAAACTGCAATAAAGTCTGAGGATGACCCCCTTCGGACAGAAACCCTGTGCTTCCCTTTTTGTGTGTAGTCTCCACAATCGAAACTAAAACATATTTTGCGCGAAGATTGCGAAAAAGAAAAAGAGAGTGTGTCACGCGCTGCAGCTCGAGAAG
>JARGYV010118896.1:3451-28723 GCA_029532675.1 Ornithodoros moubata | reverse complement strand
AAAAAAAAAACACTTAAGACGTGTTAGTATGTTCATACCATTTGATGTACAAAAAGCTTTATGAAATACCGCAGATAAAGGCAAATCGGGTATATCCTACACAGCCACACACAGAAAAGGTATTTTTCTGTTCCACTCCGACCCCCATACGCGAAGAGCACGAGAAATACAACGGCGATTACACTGAAGCGCAGTTTATTTACTGGCCCTGCAGCAGCTGGCTTATGCAAAGGCATGTGAACATGTACGAAAGGCATTGTGGATAGAACTGTAGGTAAACTGTTATTCCCTTTTTTTTTTTTTTTTTGCAAAACAAAGGACCGGACAACCGAGTTCTATGATATGAAGATGTTTGGTGTCATGCTGTGGTGTAAAAAGGAGTGTGATACCTTTCGCTTATTAAGTACCATAGGCAATCACGTTGCGATGGAAAGCCTGCCGACTGATCTTCGCTACACGTATTTTGTTGTTGCCGTCGTACAATGGAAATCAGTGCAAATTGTTAAAATTAAATTAATATTTCCGATCGGTGGCGTCACGTTAAGCACCGTCCTGTCCAGCCGACTGTTCGACCCAGTTGAGTTTAATCTGGATGACCTGTCTACAACGGATAACTCAACTAAACCTGCAGCCTATACGTGACTAGTGTTCCTGAATTGCGGACGACCTCAACTCCGTATAATGGAACACTAGCGAACCGTTCCCAGCAAATGCACGCCATGTGCAGATTTCAAATGCAAATTAGACGCATTTCCTCCCTGCGTGTGGCCTGGGGTAACGCGGCAATCCACTTCTTTTTATTTTTCTCTGTCTGTACTTGTCAAATCAGTGAAGATCACGCAATGCCGATACAATAGAAAGAAGAATAAAAAGAGAGAGAAACAAGTTCTACTTCATAGTCAAAACCGAGGTCTAGACGAAACTAAACCCGTCGAAAGGTTAAGTCTCGGCGAAGTCTGCATAACTCCCTGAACGTGTTTAGCTGGGAAGTTGGGCTGTACACTTGTTGGCGTCATCAGGATCTGAGGCAGGATGCGATAACGGATAGCTATTCATCTGATGCATTCAGCAGCAAAGACAAAATAGGAAGTGCCCACGTAGCTGAATCAACGCAATGCGGGCAGAGGTGCCTTGACCGGCTTGCGCGTGCATGATTGTGGCACCTGCTCGCACGCACAGCGCACTTTTTGTGTTGTATAAAGCAGCAGCTGCGTGTATCGGGAAATTCCGCAGATATGACGTGCTTAGCAGCGGAACTTCCGCGTTCAGTCGCAGCAGATTACGGCCTTGAGCTGGTGGACGCGCTTTGAATCTCATGAACAGTGGCCTCCCTGCTTTTTAATTCACCTTGGCTATTTCGCTTCCCTATTGTTAGGATAGTAGAAGGTATGAAATGTGCGCAAATTTTACGTTTCTTGGCAAAAATTTTCCGTTTTTGTGTCAAAATGCAGTGAACTATTGCTGAACAGTCCACGACATAGCGATCACTCGTCTCCCGTAACAATCAACAAGTCCCGTATGGAGGGACCTAACACCACCTTCATTTTACGTACCAACGAGGGCTTTAGGCTATGATTTTGGTAAGTGTTCTTACCACGATTTTGCGGGTGCGGGGGCGCAGCGAAAGTCATTGCGCGATACGATGAATTAAACGCCCCGAACGGGTGTCATGAGAGCATGTCGCCTGGCAGCTAAAAGTCTTGCATTTCCTGATAGCGTGCATCACGTGCATGGAAACAAATCGGGAGCTAATACGAGACACGTTAAACCTCGTCTATGAATGTTTATAAAATAATTATTATTTTTTTCTGTAAATTTCAACAATAACTCCTGTTGGCTAATAGAAATCCCGTTGCTTTTAATTCTTCGGTTTGTACAGAAGTCTAAAGGGCAGAGGCGCACAAGCCGTTGACACAGATAAGATTAAGTCGATAAAGACAGCAATTATTTTCTAACTTAGTAAGAAAAAAGTGACGACAGAGAGACGTAAATAATATATCAGGGAAGTAACCGGTGCTGTCTTCGTCACTTTTATACTAAGGCTTATTCGCGTAATTTTTTTTATAATTTAGCTTGAATTATACGACAGTGTTGCCTAAAAATGATAACTATGTTAAAGTTATTTCCAGTTAGAACTAGACTATTGCAAAAGGCATATGTGAAGGCACTGTGATTTCGAAAAGAGACGGTGCCAATGAATGGAGATAAAGAACGCACCAACTGTTTCCATGAATCTGGTCTCGACATCTTCAAGTTAAGTGCAGGAGGCCTTTTCGAAGGTTATTGGCTGATCCCTGAGGTCAAAGGATGTGATTGGCTTTAGGATTTAAGATGCGTATCTGTATCCTGGGGAAATAGAGTGTGAGCTTCTCACGGTTGGCTTTGCTAACCATCATTGCTTCGAGCATGCATGGATAATGAGGGCTATTTTCATTATGCAGTTAGAGACACTGCCTGTGGCAAATCGTTATCATTTTCAACGAGGAAGACGTCTCGGGGATATTTGGATAAGAGACGATTCATAAAGAGGAAAAAAAAAAAGGAAAAAAACTTC
Source organism: Ornithodoros moubata (assembly GCA_029532675.1). NCBI lineage: Eukaryota > Metazoa > Arthropoda > Arachnida > Ixodida > Argasidae > Ornithodoros > Ornithodoros moubata. The sequence continues at coordinate 26,169 of JARGYV010118896.1, read as the reverse complement.
GAAGAAAAAGTGTGGCTATGCAACGAATGAAAGAAATCTCCGAGAATGCTAATACCCGTGAGCAACATAGACATAACATGACCAAAAAATAAAGATGACACAAAAAATGAATACTTACTCTTCGGGAATCACTTGTTTTAACCTGCGGCCTGTCTGCCGCCGTTGCAGATTCGCCACCCATGCTGCAGGGCAGCCCAGACGACGTCACTTTGAGATCCAGGGTGTTCGCGTTCGGGCACCACCGTTCACACTTGCAATATCCAGCGGACTGGAGGGCTCTCTCCCGCTCCGAGGCACAGCGCGCACCGTTCACTCACAGCGACAAATATTGAATGCCACCACCACCATCACCATGGTTTGTTGGTGTGGTCGCCTCCCCCTCCTCTCTCCTCCCTTCTAACGGAATGCAGCATCGCACACACACACACACGCAGCAGGTAGCTTCTTCAGAAGTACGCGCTCCCAGAAACGAAATAAACGCAAACCATCTCTTCCTCCTCCACCTCTTTTATCCCTCCTCCCGAGTTGACTCTTATTACCTTCCCCCCTTTTCGCAGCAGCAGCAGCACCGTGGGAACGGACGCTCGCATCGCGACACACGCGTTCTCGGCCGACGCACGGCAAGCATAATAAAAAGCTTCGCAGGAAAAATAAAACGCCGAAAGAGAGAAGAAAAAAAGAGTAAAATAAGCAAAAGGCCGCGCGCGCCGACGTAGTACCAATTTTTTCTCGTTGTGTTTTAGTATCGAATCTCTCCGCACGGCGCACGATCCTCCTCGCCTCATTCCCATCCCTGGGCAATGCGCGTTTATACGGAGGTCAACGATGCGTACACACCCCCTCCCTCTCAGCCCGAATTCCCTCTCTCTTGTAATTTCGCCCATCGCGCGCGTACGCAAAAGTTGCTGCTATCTTGCTACTTTCTAAATGTCCCCCTCACCCTTTCTCTCTCGCTCTCGATTGGCGTGCTTCTGGTGCACGGCCGCGTGTGAGAAACGCTCCGGTCCCGCGTTCCCACACTCTGATCGGGCAGACGACCACATGGAGGGGGGCGAGGGGGAGCAAAACGACGAGCGACCAAAGCATGAAACGCAGAAGCAAAAAGTCGCCGCGATAAAGAAGAAAGAGTGGCAGTTCCTGGCGCCCAGCAGGCATTGCGATGCACGAGACGAAGGCCTGTGTGGGTCACGTGAGGAAAAAGCGTGCGGTTTGGTAGCGGCAAGGTGGTGGGTCACGTGAGGAGGAGGTTTTGGAACATTCTAACAGAGTGCGCTACCCTCGCTGGCTCCTCTTTTCTTTCTCTTATTTTTATATTGGAGGGAGAATAGCAGAGAGTTCTTTCTCGTGGTGGCACGCGTGCCGGCACTGTTGATCGCTTCCTGCGCTGCTGAAGCCACCGAGGGGAAATTATTGCACTCGAGGCGGATTCCGTGTGGCAACCGAGTGGGGACAAGCGACCATGTTTGTAGACCCGGATCTCGTTTGAACGAAGCAATCGCGCCAGATTCTTGTCGTCTTAGTGGAGTCACCAGCTCCTCCAGGGCTGAGTAACGTCTTCCTGTTCTTATCTGCACTCGATATGACAATGCTGCACAAGGAATGTGTTACTTTTTATACCTCTATATATGAGTCATTCCCTCTCCCAATTGCATTTGCGTTTTTTTTATCAGTTTCTCTGAGATAACCGAAAATGAGCGCCGTCGGTTGTGTGTGAGTAGATCTGACATCAGAAAAAGCAAAAAAAAAAAAAATTTAGGGATAACATTTTTGTCTGAAAATCTGCGCATAACAGATTAAACAAAAATCTTCGAGTTCATATTTTAACACAGACGTGATTGTACTACTAAAGCATAGGATCTGCTGTTATATCCTGATATGGCTGACATTCTACGTCACCAGGAGTACCGCCCCACTTCATCACCATCATTTATTGTTGTTAGCTGACATTCCCTGCCTCCATTAATAAACATTCCCCTGTAACAAACCAGCGACTGCAACGGTAATATTGCACGACGACGTGTCCTGTCGGAACAGGTTCGACTTAAAGCTAAAATTGAACATCACATGCTTCGAAACTTCAGCACTACAGTTGTTCGGGCCAATTCATACGCTCGTATACTAAGTCTGTGAGCCCTGTACGTGTACGAGATACGATATGTTGCGCTTTCACTTTCCAAACTGCTACATCAGCGACTTTCTCACTGCAGACAGTGACAGAAGTGTAATATGAAGTACCCATTATAACGCTCACTCCTTACGCGACATTCATTATTATTTTTTACTTGTTTCTCTTTGTCCTGAACACATCGCAGAAACAAGAACACTAAAAAAATGCGTCTGCAAGCTCAACAGTTGACGTTGAGAAGCCCCCCTTCAGAGGTCTGACGTAAGAAAAAAAAAAAAAAAGAACGCAGAAAGAGTAAGACGAAAAACTGGGAGGGAAGATGCTCAATAAAAGAAAAGAAGGCAGACACATAAAGCAGCAAGTTCAAGATGGGAGAAATAAAACGGTCTCAACTAAAAGAGGAGTAAAAAAAAAAAAGCCTAAATCCGCGTCGCACGACTGTTCGCTCCTGATTGGTCGAGAAGAGCGTGGGAAACGCCAGGGCCCGCATTACTTGGCAGGTGGCGCCCCCTTCCCCCTGGTTTGCATTTCTCCGCCGTCTGCACCGCGCGAGCCTTGCTTTGTCGGAGGATTTGCTGGACAGCTCCCTGGTGGCGTTGCAAGGGGCCACGTAGGGCGGAATTTTTTCGCCTTCTGTGATGGAATGAGCGTAGCTTCGCTTATTGTAAACCGCGCGGTTAATGCATACAAATGGAGCTCTCTCGGCGAAAGGATGTAAAAAGAGCGATCCGGTGATGTCATCTGATGACAACGCGGATCTTGTGCAGGTCAGGTTTACCAGGTAGCGGGATGAGTAGGAGTCTGTGTACCACCGCCCCATCAAGAGAAGAGGGAGGAAAAAAAGGGGGGGGGGAGGAATTATGAGGGGATAAAAGGAAATGTACCGAGGATTAATAAGCACGAAATTGAGACGGCTTTTGGAGGTAAAGGTGCCCATTAATGAGTTTTTCTTTCTTTTCTTTAGCTGACCAAGTGCTCACTTGTGAGCGAAAGCTGCAAATAGTTCCAGTCTTCAACGTAATACATGAACTAAAAGGCCCTTGAAAATATGCAAATTGTTAGCAGGTATTTTATTTATAAAAATCTAAAACTGCAACAGGAAATGCTTAAATTACGGCAATCATAACACTGCGGGTATTGCTCCGTGTTAATAAAGCTTTTTAGTGACGTCATGTATCTTTGAAGAATTGGTGCCAGCATAGCCTTGGCGATCATAACCAGCGGACACAAAAAAATTACTGAAGTCGGGACAAAATCAGGACATGAAACGCCAAAAAATCGGGACGCCTTCCGGGAGAGCGCATCCATCTCCAAACATACTCGAATTTATTAGCCTCATACGCAGCAGTTTATCTCGTTCTGCCCCACCAAAACTGAAGCCTATTGCGTTCAACGACATGGTCAGAGACATCTCCAACGACTTTTCGCCGTTAACAGATTTTTGAAGCCATAGAATGATCGCTCCATTTCCACAGAGACAATTAGGAGGAGAAGAAAAAGAAAAGGACAACGCTCGTTTTGTGTCCAAGTCATATTCGCCATTCGAAGTCTTTGGTGAACAAACCGATTTTATGTCGGGGCTTTTGCCAAGCAGCGTGCGAGGCTTGCCTTCGAGTGGATCGTCCAGCTTATACTTGCCACACTGTCCAATACCTCGAACTGCTTTGCAGCATCAAGCCCTGATATTTCGAGCTGTATTATCACTCAAGTCATGCAACTCTCGCTCCTTGCACAGGATGCAACCCTGTGCGCACGCCAGGAAGAAGAATTTCATCCAAGGCGATCATGAGATCGCCACCTATTCATGAGACTTCTTTCGTGTCTTTCTATCTGTAACTGGGTTTGCGAACAAGAACAGGAAAAAGCAGCAGGCGAAACATGAACTGAGAGCGTCAACAGATACGCGCTTTGGGAAATTGTCTGCTCCGAATCCTATCGCCGCATCTACGGTGACGCCGCTGCAAGATCTCAACAGCAATTCACATTCAGCGATCTATCGGCGATTATTCAGTGGAGGAAAGTTCTCAGGGCAACGAATTTATCGGATCCTCCATCTTCACTCAGTGCCGTGGGAAGGCCACATGCACTGGCGGAGTGACATCAAAAACACGGGAGTGCGAAAACCCTCTTTCAATGTACGCGATACCCCTTTCACAGAGGTGGACAATGCCGTGCTCATAGCGAAGCACGCTCCGAATGCCAAGGGCTGTTACACGTACTGCCGACAGCACAACATTATAATGAAGGAAACAATAAGAGCCAGCAACTGCGCGTTTCTTTTGTGCACGTCAGTAAATAAATATTCCGAAGATAATGGAACATGACTTACCCATTAGCGTCACTGGGTCGGGAAGTCAAAGTGAACCTGAGGAGAAAACAGCACCATGTAATTCAATGTCACAGAGACCAGGAAAAAAGGAAGCGAGAAAGGTCCACGTGAACAGGTATAGCTTTCCACACGTAGATTTTGCTAAGGATATGGCGACACAGTGGCTGAGACACATTTTGTGCAGCAAGGCATGGGAATGGACGGCACCTTATATTGTCACGCACTATAAATAGATAAATACATATTGAATAAGAGTATTGATCCGAAATTCTATCAAAAACTAACAGCTAAACCTCCAGCTTTTTCTTGTTTACGTTTAGTTTGATTTCAAAGTGTCTGGATTACCAGGAGACCCAATAAGAGAGAGAGAGAGAGAGAACGAATATTCTTCCTAATTCGCCGGTAAGCACACACACCCACACACAAAGTGAACGTTGTCTAAAGCAAAAAGTCTGCATGAAAAAAAGCGTTGTCGAGAGGAACTTCTGCGAGAAGTGACAGGTTTCCCAAAGACTGCTGCATATTGCGCTCCCCACAGCATCTGGCAGCCAAGCGCCCGCGTCACCGATCGTGGGAAAGAAAACTCCGACAGAGGGCGGAATATTCTCCACCTACTCAAGATGATGTGGAGTGGCTTATCGATGCCGTTACTTTTTCTCAAAGGAGGCCTACACGCAGGAAGGTGGAGACGGTTCGTTAGCGGCCTGTTCCTCACTCCTATTGTTGTGCTCCGCTGTGTACACGGAAGCGGACAACCATTAAGCCATAATTGGCCGCAAAATTGTTGCGTTTACAATGAATGACGTCAGTTTATCAATTTTTAGTGTTGGTAGCATTCAGGTTTCACGTACGAGTGCAGTATGAATAAAAGTATTAAAAATCTTAGAAAGGAACAACAAAACGTAACCGGAGGGGAAAAGACTGTTGCCGCGGAATCCACTATATTTCAAATGTTTATCTTCCAAGTCCGATAGTCATTCGACTTACTTTTTTTTTTTTTTCATTCCAGTTCCATACAGCATGCGGTGGGCACTTTCGTGCGAATAAATTTTTTCAGGGTCTTCAAAAACGTGTGTAGGATTGATATACCTTGAATGTAGCTTTCCGCGGCGATATTTAATATCATTTGTATAATCACAATCACGTAGATATTAAGTTCTTCATCACGCTGGTGACAAATGACAGAAATACCGTGCCTACCGCACCGCGACAATATTTTTGATGAACCTATATAGGGGCACAGTGGGAGAATAGAGAGAGGGAGAGAAATTACTACGCGTTCTTGCGACTGGCTTCTCCAGAGCACAGAGTCACCTGTATACAGAAACCAACAGGCTATGACTATTTGTCAGTGCTATAAGGCTAAGGATGGCTTACTCTGCCCATTTCAACAAATAAGAAACGTGTAGCAACCCTGAGAGCCACCCATGAACACCTTCAAGATGGGCAACAAAGAGTTCTCGAGAAAAGTAAAATTTAAAAGAAAATCCGTTTCGGTTGTGGAAGGAGCCATAAACATGCGGTTCGCCAGCAACGAGACCTCGAGCAGCTTTTGTGAAAGACCACCCTGCAGAGATAGCGCCCATGGGAGCTCCAAAGGGACGGTCGTTCAGGGAACTTTTTACAGCTTTTCCTCTCATCATCCCCCTTTTAAGGATGACTTTACGAGAACAGACACAGGGGGCTTTTGTTAGAAAATTGGACACTTTACGAGGAAAACTGTCCCGGTTTTGGATAGACAAATTAGCGAGACTAACTTTGCTAGCTTGTGATTGATGGGCCCCTGAGGAAAAGATCCGCGGGGTTCTTCAAGTGCCCTTGTCGACGACATTCTACTACCATTCCGTCTGGGCGGGAGAAAGGAACAGTTCTTCGTAAACCTAAACCATCCTTTTGGTGGCCGCAATTTGCCTCCCCTTGGCGTGAAACAAAAGTGTCTTCTGCGACGCAGGCTGTTTCGCAGACGACAAGAGGGGAAAACAGACGACAGTCATATCACCTGCTTTCAAAAAGCATACCTGGGCAACCAGTGATTATACCTTTTATGGAGTTCCAGGAAGGGCTGTAATTGAGGCTGGGTGCTTTTCAATGGCCTACAGCAAGGGTCCTCACCCAGTTCAGAAGTACAAACTATTTGTCACGGTTTCGCATGAAAACGAATTCACATATAATTTAGACAGACATGTACGAAAGTCGAAGATGCGATCTTAAAAAGACGCTGAACAAAANAAAAAAAAAAAAAAAAAAAAAAAGTTCCATGGCGCAGTACTCTGTTAAAGCACTGATAAACACTAAAAATTCTGATATCGAGAGAGTGTGTGTAGGCCTCTAGCTCTATATAGCATAGACGGCAACCTCCATCAGCTGAAAGTTCGTCCGTGTTTAATGCGTGTTTAGTGCACTCTGCATTTCTGGTTGCGCGACCCATTCCCTACGTTGCCCATTAGATAAGCATATAAACCCCGTCTCATTGTAAACGTAATAATATTTTCTGTTTTGACTAACTCCATTAGCCGTTCTGATCATTTGTACCAGATATTTGGCTATAATTTCGCAATACAATAATTTTGTTTTTGGCAGAAAAAGACTATCCACTTTTTCCTATCTTATCAGAATCATCAATGAAAGTGAAGCACAAAAATAACCTGAGCAGCAGTCCATATTCCACCAGGACAACAGGAAAGAGAGCGAGAAAAAGTAAATCTTTGTTGAAAGTCGTCCTGTGTATCATAGAAATCCACCAAAAGTAGCAACCACGCATTCGTTGCGGACGCATCTGCGCTTGATATTCACAACAAAGAACCGCGGTTCAAAATGCGGACTGGTTCCTTTCTCTCCCTGATTTCCCAGTGTACAACAGTAAGCCTAGTCAGGAGGAACAGAATGCCGATGGAGTGAGGGAGAATTCCATGGAAGAAAAGAAGGAAGGAATGCGCCGATCTGCCGCAACAGCGAGCATTCCCATACAGGGGTGGTGGTGGCGGTGGTGGCAGCAGCCGGCCGTCGTCGGCCGTCTACCATCTGAGAGCCGTGGGAACGCACGCACTTCTTGATCCGAACCTTAGTCCCCCCCACCGGCTGGCAGAGGTCGCGCGCGAGCGTCACCTGCCGTCGCCGTCAGCGTGGGAATGCAGCCGTTCTCAGGGCAGCGCCACTTTGCACTTTGCACGTGCGCTTTCACGTGACCCGAGCACGTGATACGCCACAAGTGGCATTTGCTGGCGACGGCGGATCAATACGGCTGGGGAACTTTCTTTTTTTTTTTTTTCAGATCCCGTTGCCCGACGTATTTAAGCCTACATTTTTCTTACACTGTAGTCGTCTACTAGTTGATCGCGTGCGCTCGGTGAAGCTTAAATTACATTTCTGTTTACTTGCGGCGTCGTTTTGTGAGAACGGGCGGCGACATATCAGACGTCATCAGTAAAAAAACAAAAAAGTTTACTACCACTACACTCTCAAAACGTAACTTAACCGCATAACACAGCGATGACCAATCGCCATTACGTATGATATCTTTCAGCAAATGGGGTCAGTGAAAGATATCATCAAAAGTGGCGATTGGTCGTTATGCGGTGAAGTTCTGTTTTGAGGGTGCCCAAGAGCAGGAGGTTGCCCGGGCAAGATGAACGAAAAGATTCCGGACGAGATATTCCAGAGTTGGGAAGTCGACGATGCAGGCAGGAGCTGTTATCCCCTGCCAGGAATTGTGGTGGGTGAGCAGAGCGCGCGTGGCAGACGAGTACTGCGGGAAACGGGTCACCCGCTATCCGAGGGATGAAGCCCGAATCACCTGAGCGCCACAGCGTTGTGGGCTGAGACACGCCTTAGGCCCTCCTAGCAAATTTCAAAGCAATCTCAGAAATTTCTTTCATTGCCACTCCGTGCTGTCGACCCACTTGGTGCCATTCCTGCTTCTTGTCAAATTTATTTCCCTGCTGCTGGTTGTCAGAAAAGCAATCTTGCCGTAACGTAAACGACTTTCGCGGACAGCCCAGGGAATGAGAGCCATAACTTAGGACGGCGGAAACAGACACCCATATCTGCCATATAACTTCGTCCTCGACACCCCATTAGTGGGCAACGCTGTCCCCATCTGGAGCAGACGACGCACCAGCGATCCGTCAAAGATAACGAGCCTCATGCCTCCATTTACCATACTGCACCAGCAGCGCAACTTAACGACGTAACTGACTGCGTCGACGAAAGGAACGTCATCCGTGAACACAAACGTCAGCTGCAGAGATCGTTTGCTCTGGCAGAGACAAAACGCTCTTGCAGTGAAATGAAGTCTGGCAACCTTCTGCGTCGTCGTCTGTCTCTCTTTCGTTATTCCACTGGCAAAGGTCGTCCAGAGTACGACGATGCTGATTCACGAGCAAGCTAGGACAGGGAGAAAAATACTGCAGGTCAAGCGCCCTGGCATTCCGCGCGAGAATACGCGCTTGTCAGGGTTGTGTTGCCGCCGCTCTGGGGCGCATGACGCGGCATCGATCAAGTGCTAAGTCACGTTTATATATAGACACAGACTGATAGTCATATACGAAACCCACCGTCTAGACTATTTTCTTGTTACTGCAGAGCAGAGATTGACCTTGTGCTGTGGATGGATGTGCAGCCTTTAACGATACTGCGGGAAAGATTTCTACTTCGAATGCTGCTGCTGAGTGGGGAATGTACGTGCTTGTATATCCGGGGAACAAATGTGCGGCCGCCGTAAAGAGAGAGAGAAACAAAATGGAGATGTAGGAAGAGGGAAGGACAGCCGATCCCATATCTTGAACATATTTCCCGCTTATGTAGATGTCACGCCGGTATGAAAAAAAGCTTCCCTAGTGCATGTCACAAACAGCACTTTAAGGTTTCATTTTCTTGGTGCAGTTTATTACACATTATTTAATTACACACTAGTGAAAATTCGTATTTCGATGGTTTCTTTTGTTGTTTTAGTCCCAAAATGCTGTAATGGCCCCTTTGCTCTCGCTGACATTGATTTCTGCATTTACTTGTTCTTGTTTTTGTAACCTTATTTTCGCCGCACACTTTTGCATTCACCATCTTACTAACAGTACACCGTTACATTATAGCTACCTGCCGACTCTCCTGCTGATTGACGTCTATTGACTGGATGCATCCCACCTACTGGCAGATTGAGCACAATCCTGGCCTGTCGCCCCATTCGCTAAGCGCCACATACAGCTGGCACCACCACCACTACCACCACACCTTTATGTGACTGCTTCATTAACCACATCGCCATTAAATCGAAAAAAAAAATTCCTGCCAAAGCAGTCAACCTCTGCTGAACGTAGCGACGAATGCGAGCGATTAATATCTGTATACGATAATGCGTGTTTTTTCTTTCCGTTACCCTTCTTCGCTGCGAGGCATAACATGCACTTCCGGAACCGTCCAAGTGGTGGCAGGTGTGTTCTCACGTTGCTTATCGCCTTGAAGAGAGCTGAGCTGGTCGCCCCGGGGCTTCCTTAGCTTTGTCACGTTAGAAGGCGCTCAGACTCGCTCTCCTGCCTGTTCAGGCTTGCTGGAGGTCGCAGGCAAATTTTGAGGCGCGAAGGATGTCCATTAAGTGCCAATCTCCGCGTTATCCAAGGGCAATCGTCGCTATTGACGCCGTTCAGCTTGTCTGGGTCGCTTTCGGGGTGACTGGATATGTGCCGCGTGGTCACTGACTCACTAGCCACTGATTAACAGTCGGATGGGCACGCGCTCACGGATCCCGTGGCGCTAGAACGATATTATAATAGCCATAGATGGCACTCCTTAGGGGAATTGGCGGAGATAACTTATCCCATGTCTCAATGGATAGCTGCCGGGTTGAATCGTAGGGCATTGGCACTGAAGCCATGACGTTCAGCGTTGTTATAGAAGTTCGTGTGGTGTGCATATATGCCGTCTCCCAGAAGCATCACCACGCCAATCCGACCACACAGCAGAATCGTCTAGCTACAGATCCAATTCTCTCAGTTATTCTAGGCGGTGAAGAAGCGACATGATAGATCTGCGTTCTATTTTTCACACAAGCAGCAGTAGAACGTACAAGAAATGCCTTGGTTCCTTATCCAGAACGACGTCCATGTGTCTGAGCCAGTGGCCTTTCTCACACCTATATACTTCCCCTCTGCCATCCAATCGCTACAAAGACGATGAAGTTTTCTTGTGCTTCACTCAATTATCCTCTAACTTTCTTTCTATTCCACTCCTATACTGACACAGTGAATGACTGCTTTTCGCACGATGTCCCATCCTCGCTTATCCAAGTTACTAGAAAAGATTCTACTTGTTAATTTGAAAACAACCGCCTCTCTAATGATAAAGTCAATGCGGAAGTCAGTGCTTATCCATGCTCGAAGTAATCAGGGCCATTATTAAAGCTATGCTGCTGACTATATGGGAATTTTTCTGCATTTTATAAGCTGTGGCTTCGGCTACATTAACCAAGGAATTTTACTCACTAAACTCGCAGGACATGGTGTACGTATTGCAAACTGTAAGACAGTGTAAGAAGCGTTTCGCTACAACTAATTCAGAGCAGGTCGCATGCAGTTCACCTCTACGACCTCGTGAAGCATTACGGAGATCTTTTCTTCTATACGACGCAAATTTTATGTTTATTATTGTTTAGGTTACTTGTCTGGTTACTTTTATTTATTTATTTACTTTTTGCGCGTGTACACTTGTACAATTCTGCGTAACCAGTGGTCATCTGATTATTTTTACTATTTTTTTTATTGATTTCCGTTGCTGTATCGGAGAACTTAACAGTCTAAATCTGACTTTCTAAAACTTGTATGTGTGAGCAAAATAAAAAAAAAAGGGAGAAAAACCCTGCGACGCTCAAACACCGCTGCTTTCTAAATAAACGACGGTGCATACTATACGTGGTGTACTTTTTTCCCTTTACTTCTTTCCGCCTCCCTCAAGTACACGTGACCTTTCTTCCTCCTTCCATTGGCAGAGGGTGAGAGCAAAGGTCAAGGCACAAGCTCGGCTTCTTCCACCCAACCTCTGACTGCCGACCGTGGGAACGACGAGCAGCTTCCCCACTACATAACACAGAAGGTATTCTATACAGCACATAATAGGGGCACGGGAATGCTGCCGCTGCCCATCATCCCGGAGTGGAGGCATGCCAGCCCACTTTCCCCACTGCTATGGAGGGATACCGGCGCTATGTAGTCTTCTTTTTTTATCCTCAAATTTTTATTCAGTTCTTTAAAGTCTTCTATTTTTCTGTCGAAAGTTGATGGTGGACGTGGTTGGGCGTGTGCCCAACTTTTTCTGATTTTTCTTATCTCTTGGCGTATGGTACAAACAAAATGATTCATCCGTGTGATTTGAGCGCTGATTTGGCAACGCCTGACAACAATACCCAACTGCGAAAAATACTAAGCGAAAAAAGGAAGTCACTAAAAAAATTATTTTTGTATCGCAAACTGGAAGATGGTCTCTCCATTGCGTCCCTCGGGTTATCATATCTGAGGTAATTTGAGCACGAAGTGCAATAGAAGGTTATCGACAGGCCACCTTGCTGTTTTATTTTGAAAAAGCAGTTAGAGAAGCGGCTAAACAAGGTCACAGGATCACCGTATATCACTTTATTGAGAAACTGAACTGCTTCATCACCCACAATAAGGCTATGAAGGAGCTAAAGTGAGACACGTGGACCGGAAAGAATTACGCTAAATTACACCTACACCGATGCTTTTAATCTTGTGCCTGACGTCTCTCAGTTGTTGAGCGCGTAGGTAAAGGTTTGACTCATCTTACAGTACGCAATACAAACGTATAAAATGATTACAGTTTACAGTACAGAAACAAAACAAAAAAAAAAAGGAGAAAGAAAGAAAGAACGTCGAAAATGCTTTTAACGTTTTTTGCACTCAGGTGTCTATCACCGGCTGCTCACGGAGGCCTTTCCAGACAATGATCTGGACGCGCCGTAGACGTCTAGTCCTTCATATCAGCACAAAAGCCTTCTCTTCCTTTCAGTTATTTTAAAAACTTGTCTTTTTTTCCCTAGAAAAAAAGAAAGGAAGACAAATTTCGCCGCGTTCCTCGTCCAAACGCTGGCAAAGAAAGAAGAAGGCAAAAGCAAGGCAGTCCGGCTGGTGGGGGAGTGGGGGGAAGGTTTCATCTAACTCTCCCGTGAAGCAGAAAAGGGGAAGGAAGAAAGCGTGTGGATGTCAAAAGGACTCGCATCACACAAGAAGAAAGTTCGCTGCGTTCCCACGGTTGGAGCACGGCTGACCTCCAGACATTATGAGCTTGGTTGGGAACGCGGTTCCTTTCACGGACCTTTCTTCCCTTTTTTGATGTTATCACTTTCTTTTGAAGGGAGGGGGAATATGCTGCATGCGTTTGTCCCTCAGAGCAGCTCACTTCAAGGATACCTGGGCCGTACAGTCGGTGCTGGAACATGTATCAGGTTGTGCAATCGGAAGATTACAGGATAAACGTCCCGCATGTTTGCACGTATATGTCGTTGATCCCAGGCGAACTGGATACAAGTCAGATTATTTACAGCGTCGGAGTTTCGTGAGCGAGAAATTGCAGAAATGTGTGTTCCAATCTCCACGATTGACACCCTGAGAATCCTGTTTCAATCATGGTTATACTGTAGTGAGCTCAGCATAGATCGTCGTCACCAGGTCGTCGGCATCTTTATGTTTTGTCTGCTTTATATGTATTCTACACTCTGTGTTCATAAGGCAAATACATCATTGACTCGCGTAATGGTACATGTGCGTACGTTGCTTAAAGGAAGTTTACTTCGTACATCTCTACATTAGATTTGCTCCCGTAGCTGTTTGCTGAGAACAAACCACTCGTATACTCTTCTTCGTGTACTCTCATATCCCTTTTTTTATTACTTTCAACCGATTTTTGAGTTAGACAATAATATCGAGCTGCGTCAAAGAAAGGTCTTGGTTACTTAACTATTTATTGATATACGTATTTTTGGAGGATGCCAACAAACGGCCTCGAAATGCTGACTAGAACTAAACATGACATAAATATTTAAGATACTACAAGGAAATTACGAGACTTTCCACCGCCGTGTTTTGGGCTACTTCAGGATTACTTCGTCGTCTTTACTCCTGTATTTTTTATATTTTTTGCTGTATTTTATTTCTACTTGTAATTGCTAGGTTCTCAACGATATTTCTTGCTGCCACTCCCTCTTCCCACCTTCTTTTTATTTTTTTTTCTCGCACATGTGACATATCTAAGTGGAATTGCAGGGCTTTATTTCAGAGTATTGAAGATAATTTGCCCGCAAGAACAAAAATATCTCTAAGCAAACCTGGGGCACCGTACAGCAGTTTGTCGGTTCCCTTTCTTCACTATCACATTTGGATTACGAATGAAAGGTGCACACATCTATCAGAAAGCATCTCCAGAAGGAACAAACAGGCGCAAATGCGCGACTTCCGATACTCAGGTCCACTGGCCTGTGCATCCCACCGATCACATTCCAATGCGGCCCCCCTTCATTGCAGCATGAACCGCACAAAGAACATGCCCTGGCACGCCAAAAGTACATCGGCGCGCATCAGGTGGTCGCACAATTCAAGCGCCTCGTGTCCCCCACGCGTTTACGCGCGCATTTTCTCTTCTTCTTTTCTCTTTTTCATTTTGTATGTGCGTTCCCTGTGCGCGGCCGCTGACAGCGGTGAGGAGAAGGCGCCTGTTTACAGTCGGCGCAGAGGCGGAGTTTTCCCACAGCGCACAGCGATAAAGAGCGTCGGCACGTGCAGCCGGGCAGATGTCCCGAGGGGGGCGCACCGGAATCCCTGCGTGTGCACCCCCCTCTCCACCCGGCGCGAGCCAAGCTGCTTTCCTATTGGCTGCGCGACCGTGGGAACGCGGCTCTTGAGCGTGTCTCACACGGCCGGCGTACGCCTGTTTGACCTCGGCCGCCTGATAAGGCTCTGCTCCGGTGGCATTTTCCCACACTCGGCTCGGGGCACGTGCTCCTCGCTCCTCCTCGCCCAAAAGCTCGCCTCCTCTCGCGCCCCTATATAAGCGCGCCGCGTGCCGACACAGCATAGCATTGCGACGCTCAAGCTCATCCGTTCGCTTCGTCGACCGTTTGGTGCTTCGCGCTCTTGGACTTACGTATTTTCGTGCTTCGCCACATTTGGATTACTCACTCGTTCACCATGCCTGCTGACAGGGTGCCCAGCAAAGCCAGCGAACTCCGACGGGTAGGTTGATGGCCCTATATCTTGTTGTTACGGCGATTTGCCTGCGGTTGTTTGTTAGTGTTCTTTGCCCAAGTGTCGCAAAGCTTAACGATGCATTTCCTTGGTTTTTCAGAGTACGAAACCTATCATGGAAAAGCGACGAAGGGCACGAATCAATCACAGCCTCACTGAGCTGAAGAATCTCATCCTGGATGCTCTTAAGAAAGATGTAAGTATCTTTTCCGACCAATACAACTCTTTGATCAGCATAGACTTTGATGCGTTGACCTTTCAACAGTATAGAATTGACAACCTAGAGTGGACAGATAGTGACATTTATAGTGTTCGAACTTAACTGAATCAGTTAAAAATTTCCCTATTATAATTCTGTTAAAATCCGTTAAGTCCCGCTCCTTCAAAGTTCAAAAGTGTCAGCTTTCGGAAGCAAGAGAAAAGCTCGCAGATAGAATGGGGGGACGGGTAGCCCGCCGAGAAATACCGAGAAAAGTCCCATTCACCGATCTGGACAAGGAGTGAGAAGGGGGGTTCGGCGGGTGAGAGGGCGAAATTCTTGCCAACTGTGACCCCCTTTTCTCAGGGTTGGACGACAGATGGTGAGCGGCCGAAGCATTCCCTTTTCGTGTAGCCGTACCAATTTTTCTTCTTTCTTTGGTTCTCCCATTCCGTGTCTCCGAGAGGCGCTGTAGAGTGATTCTGAAAACGTGATTCCGCTACCTCCGAATATATCGCCTGTCCAATAACTATTTGCGATCCTGTGTTTATACTAAGCCCTGTTTTCTGAATATGGTAACTTATCATTGTCCTTCTTCTCTTTCTCAGAATGCCCGACACTCAAAGCTCGAAAAAGCTGACATCCTCGAGATGACCGTGAAGCACCTGCAAACGCTTCAACGTCAGCAGCGCGCCAGGGCCATCGTCTCTGACACTGGTGTACCCGATAAGTTCCGTGCTGGCTTCCGCGAGTGCGCCAACGAAGTAGGACGTTATCTGAGCCGTGTGGACGGCCTCGACCAGTCTGTCCGCCAACGGCTTCTGGGCCACCTCTCTTCCTGCGTGGGTAGCCTGTCTTCACCTCCGCCCAGCCCCATCGAAGACGCCACCAGCCCACGCTTTTTCAACGGCGTTCCGCTACTGCCCACCAGGCTGCCCACTGGAGAGATCGCTTTCCTTCTGCCAGCGTCACAACAAGCTCAGTTGTCCGTCTACACCGCCCCACCGTCACCGCCCATGAACGATCTGGGATCCTCTGGTATCCTCAGCCCTGCCGCCAGTGACAGGTCTTCCATCGGGTCTCCGAGTCCAGTCTCTTTCGTCCAGACACCTCCACCAACCATGAAGGTTGCCCCATGTGTCTTTGCCCAGCAGCCTCAGCAAATGGTCAAGGTCGAAGACGAAGCCGTGTGGCGGCCCTGGTGATCCGTGGACTTTTTACGCGGCCGAATATGATTCTCCAGCCAGTCCATTTTCGTGGCGAAGAGTAGCACTCGAGGACGTGTCGTCCGACTACCAAGAGCTCCGCTCGTGCCTGAGCGACCACGAAGACCTGTGGTCGACATCCTGGTCATTGCATGATCTCAACAACCGCCGTGCCTTGTCAGCGACAGTCGAGGACTTACGATCTCAAGATCTTTACACAAAGTAACGCAATGGAAGTCCTTGGATTCGTTCGCTATTGTTACTTGCCTTACATCACCAAGTTGCCTTGTAAGCTATCGCTGTTAGCGAGTTTGTCTGTGATATTGGCATTTGCGCTGCTTCACTAGCTGCGCATTTGTGTTTCTATTTACATATTTATGGAGTTTATCCTCACACGAAAGAAAAGAAGGAGCAGTGTCGCGAGGGAGCTCCTCGCGACTGAATAAATGACATATTTGAGCATTGCAATCCTTGTGTTGAATCCATTTTCTTTTTCTGGGCTTTTGCTTCTAAAGACCAAACGCATGACAAGTTTATGCTATCTAGGACTCGAAAAAGAAAGCTTATGATTGCTTCGCAATCCAAATAAATTTATTTAACGCAGCTAGAGAAAAAACGAGAGGAAGCAATTAATGTGAGGAGAAAGGTGTCCCTCGAGGAATTGAGGAAGCTAATTCAAATAGTCATCTGCATCATAATTAATAGCAGTGCTACTGGAATTACTTCGGCTGCCATTAGAAAACACTGGGACTGGAATTAACGGGAAAGACTGAAAGTGGCCCAACAAGCTCTGCAATTGTTAACTGTCTTGTATCAGCCACACCGTGCTGTTAACTCTGACGAGCATCGAGCCACAACGGCTTCCGAAAATTTCAACGTAACTTCGGGTTGAACGCAAAGAAAAAAAAAGCCAATATTCGTTCTTTTGCGCATCTGAGCAAAACTTGCATGCTCATGACCCCATAGACTGTTGACAGACTGTAATGATGGTATTCATGACAGGAAGTCCAAAGGGCTGTCAGTTGGACCCCCTTGAAGGCGTATGTGAGCTCGCAAGGCGTGGTCCGCTGCCATAGCGCGCGTGCCGTGTTGGTGGCAGCACCCACCCGGTATTGTGACGAACCGTGAGCGTACATCCGTGCTATTGTTGCGTCCGCTGTGGTGCGCGGCCACCTCTCCACGCCTGAGGCCCGCGCGCTGTTCCACAAGCGTGAAACGCTTCTGGACGCGCCTCCGGATGTGATAGTGAAAGGGGATACACACATCAAGTTATACAATGTCATCCTCTTGCCGTCACTTGCACAGCGAGAGTGGGCCACTGTCGCTTTCTGTGTAGGCCACAGGTGCCAAATTGGTTGACATGGGTCAAATCCCGACCAGTTTCATGAATTGGTCCAAACGACCTCTAAGTTCGATGCTGCGTTCTGCTAATTCGGGTACATCAGGTTTAGACGGGAGAAAAGTAATTGTATGTATATGATATGCGCATAGTTTATATACATCTATGATGGTCTCTACGATACCTTTATCTAGAGAATTTCCTGGTTCGGACGTTTGCCCCGGGGAAGGAGGCCCACCCTTCTCTGTTGTTTTACCCTTACTTTGGAAGGACTTTCGAAAGCGCTTGTAGTCACTGGGGGCCATCTGTTCGTAAACAGCACTGACCGACACTGTCGGTGTTTTCCACGGAAGTTTGTGTAACGCGATCTGGAAGGAAGGATTCGAATGTGGCGTTCTCGGAATTGCAGGAGCGGAAGGAGCCGTGGCTTCCACCTCCACTTGACACGTTTTCTTCACACGTGTTCGCAGAGTGACGTCGCGACCACCTTTTCTATCTGGTCATGGGGATGTCCCGTTTTGTTCCCAGCAGTCTATGTGTTAATACTTCGCTTAAGTACTGCGGACGATACATAATATCTGAAATCATGTAGGTCCATTTCTCTCTCTCTCTCTTTTTTTTTTTTTTTTGCACGAAGAATGTATTAAACGGCCACAAACTAAACAGACATTTCTAAAAAAATAATAATAATAGTAAACAGCACAGAGGTCGACAAAAAGTTTGTGTCAGCGACATCGAAGGAGAAATAAATAAAATGAAACACCGGTAACACAGCTGCGCGTGGACAGGTGAAACTGCACTAAAACAGCAGTAAGCCAATATCTCGCTCTACAGGACCCGTGTCGCCATCTGAGAACAACCATACAAAACTAATAGCGCTAACACGGTTTTTGAGCGCCACCTGTGAACAAGTCAGTTAGACACTAGACAAAGACAATAATAGTTCTCCCTCCTGCCGGCAGCCGGCATTGTTATCAATTGTTGTGTTGTGTACCGAAGCCGTCAGTTGTTCGTTTAGCGGCGTGTTTAGTGTTTTGATCCGAAGTTCTAAAGGAGAATGTTCAATAATACGGCAAGTATAAAGGACAGAGAAACGCTCTACAGGCTCATCATAAGGTACGAACTCTAAAGCGCGTACACCCACACAAGCATGCAGTGTCTCCAACTTCGCATACAGTGCTTGTATTTAATTATCATGCAGGCAATTAATTTCAGATGTTTGCTCTTAAGGGCTCAGTGCATGCGAATAAAAATACTACGTGCTGTTTGATTCTTTCATTCTGTTACATGAAACAGCCAGTTATTCTACGATGGACATCAAACACTCGCAGTCAGCCTTTCTAATCTAGTCAAAGCTCACCCAGCTTGTCCGCCGTCAGACAGGCTCCTGTCGATCGTAAGCGCAGGGCTTCGAACAGAACGAGGTAATCTGAAAAAGTAAAATAAATAAATAAAATAAAAGATCAATAAAAAAAAAACATCGGTCAAAATGTGTTCCGCTATGTCGTTCTTTACAGAGATCAAGGAAAATAAGCTCTCTGATGTAAACTCAAACTATGCTGGGCCAGGAATAGACCTCGAATACGAAACTGAAGGTAAGTATGCCTATATATTTATAAAAAACAAAGTAAAGTGTAACCTGATGACAATTATGGCTTTCTAGCACCGTCTCTTGCACCAGAACCTGCTCTATACGAAACTTGTTACGTCACATCACATAAGGCACAATGTCGAGCTGGTTGCTTCAGTCATGACGGTATGTGTCATTGGAAACGACGGGGATATGTCAGCAGTCTAGAACCAGTATCGTACATGCTTCTGCTTTTCAGGGCAGCTAGTGGCTACTGGCTCTGTAGATGCATCAATAAAGGTTAAAAAAATTCTCTTTTTTTAGTTGACGTGGCTGATTTGTAGCCATGTCTCTGAATATTGAACACTCATTTCAGATCCTTGACGTGGACCGTATGCTTGCAAAGAGTGCTATGCCACCAGAAGTCGCAGCGCAAGAATCTGCACAACAAAACATGGAAACTCATCCGGTCATTCGAACTCTTTATGACCACATTGAGGTTAGAACTGCAATTCATACCACTTCGCTGATAAAGTACAAAATACGTTTATCGCGTTCAAGTGCGAAAAATGTTCACTTATAAAGTCTTTGCACTTCACTCCCTCCAGGAGATCACCTGCCTTGAATTTCACCCCAAAGAGCAAATTCTAGCCTCAGGCAGCAGAGATTATACAGTCAAGTTCTTTGACTACTCCAAGCCATCAGTCAAGAGGGCATTCCGAACTATCCACGTACATTATTTTGCAGTCATATATATTCACATTGAAATGAGCTCTGCTGTGACCATTGTTTACTTAACACTATCTTGCTGGTCCTTAATTAATTACTGTGTAGCTGTCATTATTATCGTACCAGTACTCTTGTTACGTATCCTTGGATACATATGAATGGCATTCAGCCTTTGTCCTTACAGGAAGCTGAAATGGTTAGGACTCTGGCATTTCACCCATCTGGTGATTTTATTCTTGTTGGTACACACCATCCGACGTGTAAGTGGAGAACCTTGAGTGAAGCTGCTTTGCAAAAGCTATATACAGCATTATCACTCCCTTTCAGTGCGTCTGTACGACGTGAATACAGCACAGTGTTTTGTGTCTAGTGTCCCGTCTGACCAGCACAAAGGACCCCTAACTGCGGTAAGCATTGTCTGGGTCCTTGTCTGGGTGCAAGTTTCTAAGCTTTATACACACTGAGTAGTGTGCACTAGTAATATACAGGTAATAAGTAATGTACACGACTATTCTCTACAGGTGCGCTACAACAATTCCGGAAAGCTGTATGTGACTGCATCCAAGGATGGCGACATGAAGCTATGGGACGGAGTGAGTAACAAATGCATCTGCACCTTTCCGCAAGCACACGAAGGGAATGAGGTGTGCTCGGCAGTGTTCTCTCGCAATGGCAAGGTGAGTGTTCTCCCGTATGTGCATTCAGTGCTCCCATCAGTTAAAAGTGAAGTTACTTTAAAAAAATTATAAACATGTTGCCGAGGGAACTGGAATAACCTTGACTCATGCAGGCCAAAACTGTGATGTGGCCTGATTTTCTGCACAGTTTTGAAATGGTTTTGAAATAACACAGGAAATGAAAAGTCCTCATTTTCTTAGATTTGTTGCAAAACATATCAGAGCTCTGGAACATTTTCATGGACACCAGCCCCTTAAGCAAATTTTATGACCACACGAAAACTAGAGTATGCTGCCATGCAGGAACTCCAACTGGAATCTGCAGGACCACAAAACCCTGTATATTGATAAATATTGAAATTGTTACGATGCAGCATACTAAGAGAGACAGATTTCAAGTTTCCTGTGTGACTAGGTGAGAGAGAGCATGTAGGTTTCATGCTTTACAGTGTACTTTGCATGACCTCACATGGAGTTTTTCAGCATAGGCCAGTGTTTACATGGGCTTTGGTTTGTGTAGTACACAGACAGCAATATCTTTCCTAAGCATATATTCTTATCTTCCGTAGTACATCTTATCTAGTGGAAAAGATTCCATTGTGAAGCTTTGGGAACTGTCCATGTCACGATGCCTGATTGCTTACACTGGAGCCGGAGCCACCGGGAAACAGATGCACAGAGCTCAGGGCATCTTCAATCACACAGAAGACTACGGTAAGTATGCAAATTCAGTTTTATGTCTATAGATGGCCGGGCAGCCATTATTTTTCTGCGAGCCCCATAGTTCAGAACTCCCTGTTCCCTATGCCACGTCTTCCTGCTCTGCACGCATTCTAATTGATGTTTTACTTTATTCACAGTTCTATTTCCTGATGAGAAAACCACTAGCCTTTGTAGCTGGGATTCCAGAAATGCCGAAAGACAGAGACTGCTTTCGCTCGGTAAACAAGGCCTGTCGTGTAAATGTTACTCGCCAGAGTAACATTTCTGGCACTACAAATTTCCCGCTTTCTGCGAGTGACCTGGTCAAATGCCATTTACTAATCCTTCAATTTCTTGCAGGCCACAACAACACTGTTCGTCACATTGTGCATTCCCCAACTGGACCTGCATTCCTAACGTGCAGCGACGATTTCCGTGCTCGCTTCTGGTACAGACGTGTTGAAGCTGTTGACTAGATATATAATAAACTGTATGGAACTTTGTATACATAGTTCTTTGCACTATATCATTCGTCTGCTGGCCGTGATGACAAAGCCTAAAATGAATACAATACAGTATGGAAGAATCTGTCATCTATTCCGTCCCTGTGACCAAGCCATCCATTGCTGCTCTGTATTTATGCTGCTCTTCCAACTGCCTTTAGTGTGCTCCATGTACTTCAAGAACAGACAATTCCTTTACACCAATCGTCTAGAAGATCATTTATTTTCATCATCATGAACTGTCCACATCTTTGACATAGTACCACCAAGGTTTTTTCCTGCAGATTGCAAAACATAATTCTGGCATTGTTTACACATGAAAACAGGGCCTTAAACAAATCTCCAAAGAATACTAAAATTATGTTTGCCAAAAGACACAATAAAATGTACACATCGTTGAATGTTGGCCAAAAAATGTGCGTCAAAAACATCTCATGCACACACTTCGCCACTCTTAAATCCTTCACATAAATATACATCATACGTCAAAGCTCAAATGAGCAGTAAAAAGTAAAACTCCACATCATAAACAGAACTTTGAATCTGTCTCGGAATAGAACAAGTCTGGAATGTCACATGTTTGTTCTGCAATAACTTCCCTCCAAAACATCCTGCGATGTTTGCACTTGAAATCAATTCAGCGTGGAAAGAAGAGGTTGACTGGAATGTCAGTATTTATGTGGCAAGTAAAAGTTGACCCTTGGGCAGTAGTTAAAGTTGAAGACAATGAGGCAACACAAAACTGCAATTGTCCAACCTCACACTCCCTCGTTATAGTATCGCTCTCAATCATTGTTGCTTCAGTAGTAGTATATCACGAGAACCAAGCAAATAAAAAAGAACCACAAAAAGTGACAGAGGAACCAGTTTTTTGCCCCAGAAAGAAAGAAATGACGGAATGCGCAACAAATCGGGATATCAGCGGTAACAGTTACAGCAGCATTAATTCAACACAGTACATACTGTGCATACACATTATACTGGTGCTGGAATGTACACTTGCTTAGTGCTCTACAACCAAACGCTGAGAGGAATATGCCACAGGCTCATCGTGTACAAGTATTTCCCCAAGCCCTGTTGATTGTCAAATGTAGGGTTG
>JARGYV010118887.1:0-25848 GCA_029532675.1 Ornithodoros moubata | reverse complement strand
GTAAACAACGATCAATCGATGTCCCGCGCAGATCTTTGAGGTTTCAGCGATGACCTGCTCTGTAGTCGCAGGCCTTTGGACGCGTCCAAAAAGGAACTTTAAGAAAAGGTAAACTTATCCAAGCTAGAAATGCCACTGATGATAACCCAAGCAGAACAATGTACTGAAACTCGGGTGCAATAGGGGTGGACGGATGGATCAAGGTTGCCTTTGTAGTTCCCAGCACGTCAGAAAGACAGCGACAAAAAGATAAGCCACCTGAAGACCATCCCTAATGCACCCGACTTTCAGTACATTGTGCCGCTTGGGAAGTACTCCCAAAAGCCAGCAAATAATTGTTTACCCAACCACAGAATGAAGGTAGTGTCCTTTAACTATCAAGATAAAAATCCTGCATCAGTTACTGGTCAGCTGTCCTACGCAGCACGCCGACTTTCTGCGTCGAATCATACCCATTAGCATTTGTCTTCGAGTGGGCAGTGACATTTAATTGAATAATTCGTTGTCCGCCGACCATGGAACCTTAAAAGTAATAAGCTACCAAGCTGCCTACAGCAGCTATACCCCCGAAGTTTCAACCGGTCTTCCAGGGGTCTTTAGGAGAACTCATTGGGGGCAGGGATGGAAAAGGACTGTCCCCCTTACTTTCGGTTTCTCAAATACAGCAAGCAAATGATACTGTGTAACAGGAAAGACAGTTTTAAACGAGAATATCCCTTGTGAGGACAGGCGTACTGGGAGGTGTTAGAAAAATCTGTTAGCTTAATGGCAGTCAGAGTTTGCGAGCGAACGAAAGCTTTGACTGATTATATTCGCCAACTTCTTTACGGGACCAAGGTCGCTTTCAATCCAGGACATGTCAGCGAAGAAGGCTGCGAGAAGTACGAGACAAAGCTTCATGGTACACCGTCTTCCGTTAACAATGCATCGCCAGCGTTGCGTGTACTTGAAAATGAAGATGTACGTCATTGTAAGAGTACCACTCATCCGTGACGAGTGCGATAATAGATGCGTCTCGTCGATAACGCGTTACGCAGGCATTTGTTTCTGCCACCTTGCTTGACTCTCTCTGCACGCATGCCGATGGCAGAGCTTGATGCAGCCTGCGGTTCTGTGGCCACAAGCTCTTCGCGTTGCCACGACTTTGTCAAGAAGGCGAGGCTCGTGTCTTCTGCGACCGCCATGTCTTGTTGTCTGTAATACGGGCATCTAGTGACGCGATTGATCGCTATACGTCATCGATATTTAAGAACGTCAATTTTTTTTTCTTTTAGGTAGTTTTCTGCTTACTGGATGCACGAACGAGGCATCCGAATGTTCTCGTAATGTATTCATCCTGTCCTGATGTCGCTGCAGATTTGTAAAATCCGCGAATATATTAAATGTTGGAAGATATTAAACGCACAGACACACACACAAAAACAAAAATAAAAAATAAAATAGGAATCTTTACCCTCTTATCGTCAGTGATATTCCACATGCTGAAAAAACATTTGAGCAAAACGTGCTAAGTCATGGGCCTGTTTCACCGACTTGCTTGCATTTTATCGAGACTCTGTTCTTACAAATCCGTTTGCATTTCAGCGACAACAGGCTGAGCGTGCTGCCGGAAGGAATTTTCGCCGGCATGACAAATCTGCGACGGGTGTACCTGAATGGAAATCGCTTTACTACCCTCGACTACGCCGTCTGGGCTTCTGTCTGGAGTAACCCAAAGTTCGGACTTGAAGTTAGAGGTTTGTCAAATAAAGCAGCCACATATGAGGAAACACTATGGTGGTTTCTGCTCTGTTTCTCCATAGGGAACCCAATCGTTTGTGACTGCAATATCCAGTGGATGACGAAGTTGCACTACATCGCCGATGGCTGTCTTTTCTCAGACTGCCAGCAGTACATCCTGGTGGATGGAGCGTGCAACTCACCGCCGAATGTTGCAGGGCATCCGTTGGTGAACTTGACTTGCTACAAGCTCCCGTGCGAAGAGCCTTGCGATGAATCAAATGAAGTTCCCATGATTATCAGATAGCTGGAGATAAGATGGAGTTGTTATCATGATGTTGTGATATTGCTTAAGCAACTTGATGTCTAATTCCTGGACGTTCACGCAGCCATGGCGGTCAGAAGGCATGCTAGCTAATGGCACCATGGATGTATCACTTTTAGTATTTTATCACTGCCTTTTAAAAAGTAGTAAAAAAAAAGTGAAACTCAAAAGCCTGGATGCTGCGAGTTTTTTTGTCCCCCTTCACAATGAGACAACTCGCACTTGTCCCTTGGTTGTCGAGAAAAGGCATAGAATTGACGCCATGCGGGCAAAGAAGGTTTGATCCCCACTAATCATTATTTCTTTATGAACGAGCACAATTCCGTTTCTTTCTGCACCGATGTAAGTAAGCTTTTATATATATATATATATATATATATTGTCTGTGCCGGTTGTGGTATTCTAGAGGCTCCAAATTCCAAA
Organism: Ornithodoros moubata; assembly: GCA_029532675.1. Classification (NCBI taxonomy): domain Eukaryota; kingdom Metazoa; phylum Arthropoda; class Arachnida; order Ixodida; family Argasidae; genus Ornithodoros; species Ornithodoros moubata. The sequence goes on along the minus strand of JARGYV010118887.1, from coordinate 23,381 downwards.
TAAAAGAGTGAAGTACCACAGCTCTATGACTTCGTTTCCCACCGATTTCGAATTCCGTGCGATGTCAAGGTACCCGCAAGACAACAGCAACACCGACTGCACTGCTGTGCACCACTATCACCAGGAATCAATCATTCGAAGTCAGGGAGGGAGTGACAAATTACTGACAAATAAGTAAAATGAGGGAAAGACGGTGCAGGGCGTCGTTGACACTTCTAGCTGTGACAGCAGTTCTTCAGTTTCTGATTGTTTTACTCGCAAGAATAAGAGGAAATTTTCCATACACCCTGACGATAAATTGTATCAAAATTACTGTCAGAACATTTATTTTCTACGCACTGAATGAATTTCACGAGTAACAACCCTCAGAAACGTCTCAGAAACGCTGAATGTGCTACTGTTTTTCAAATCTCCCGCGCGGATTCATTCTATTTCCTGTAACGAAAGGCGCCAACATCCGGTGAGCACTTTTGAACGCGATTAGCTGTTGTGGTTTCTGTTGGGTGTGTTGGTGACACCGTCGGCTGTGCGATCTCACAAATTGCTTTGTGTGGTTTCCTCTCTCGATGTGCTCCGATGTCCGATAACTCTACAAAACGTCTGGGTAGTAGTGCGCAGAAAACACCGGAAAAGGAAACTGGAAAAAAATAAATCGCTAGTGGTGTGTATCTGAGCGGTGCGTTAGGGTTAGTGAAGCCGCCGATATGGGCTGTGCAGTGAGTACCGCCGCCGATAAAGAAGCCGTGGAGCGGTCCAAGAAGATTGACCGTGATTTACGAGCTGATGGCGAAAGACAAGCTAGGGAGGTTAAGCTTTTGCTACTGGGTGAGTACTTTGAAATGCAATGTTGCAACGCGTAAGACTCCACTTGACATACAGTAGGTATACTTGACGTCTTGTTTTGCTTTTGGTGGTTTCGCAGCTATGCCGCTGCTGTTACAGTCGGTACGTGCAAAGTGATCTGGTGTTCAATGTCGCTTATTTTTAACTGGTACGAAAGGTGTACTAAAAAGATTGTGGTAAGCTTTGAAGTTGCCGCAGAGTTAGCCCTAAGTAACCACTCCCTTGACAGCCGGGGAAGTGAAGTCAGGTTTTACCGGGAACTTTTCAAATGATAAGACATCAAGGACGTAACGAAGATCGGTTGTGTAATTTGCTGCTTTGGTTTTCGGCGAAGGACAGCGTGGATGTTGCTGCCATAACCAATGGTCCTGTTGTTACCAGCCTCGCGCATTCTTTTTTTTTTTTTTTTTTGTATTTTTCGCTTGTGTACATCATTGCTCTCTATAGTCAAAGACGCGGTTGCTCATGACTCATTTTGCAGACCTCGCGGGTAGTTGCTCTTGAGTATTGAACGAAGATACCAGCCCGCACGATCAATCATCGCAGCCAGCTCCAAAGCTCTGTTCACTTCTTTCGTCTGACACAGTGAAAACAAACATCGTTTAATCATCGGTTAATGTATGCAGTACAGCACAAACCTGTCACATCATCTGTCGTGCTAGCTGTTGCACTGCGGGTTCAATTATAAGTGCATAGCAGTGTGTGAATGGTTTTGTTTTTGGAGTGAGTAGCATTTGCTACACCCCAAAGATGTGTTAGGTGGTAACGGGTGAAGTTTAGTCCTCGATCTATATTATAGAAATATCAATCCTATCCTTCAGTGAATACAACATAGAGAATTTAGTTTTAGAGGAAATCCGCTGCAAGAAAAATTTAAGAGTTGCAGCAGAATTCGGTGTTTTTACCTGCTGCTTGTTTGACACGACACGCATTGTACCAGTAGGCAATGGGGACGAAGCTTTACACGATTTTTTTAATGTTTGCATAGCAGCAAATGCGCCTTAAGCTCATAAATTAATTCCCCTTGTCTTTCCTCCTTCAGGGGCTGGTGAGTCCGGAAAAAGCACCATCGTGAAACAAATGAAGTAAGCTGTCTTTCTTTTTTGGTCGAGTTCCACCGCTTGGTTGCATTATGGAATGATTTATAAAGTGCACAGAAAAATTTGCAATTATTTTGTAAGAGTATTAGTAACTGAATTGTTGTTCAAGCAAAAAGTATTTGTTGTAAAAGTATTGTTAGTAACAGGATAAGCTGTGCGGCCTACAAATATTTTGTGCATAGTGCGGAAACAGACATTCAATTACAAAGAATAAAATACTACGCCATCAGTGCCTTATGTCAAGGCTTGCAGGACCACTTAATTGCACAGCCATAACAAAAAGCGTACCTTTCCTGTCCCTAAACAGAATTATTCACGAGTCTGGGTACACACTGGACGAATGCAAGGTATACCGGCCCGTGGTGCACAGCAATACCATCCAGAGCCTGCTGGCCATCATTCGTGCCATGGGTCAACTCAAGATAGACTTTCAAGATCCCTGTCGGGCGGTATGTCCCTCCTTTGTCTTCTCTAATAACCCCTGGTAGCACGAGTGTGCAGTCAGGGAGCGTGGTGTAACATAGATCAATTTGGTTGAGAGCCTTAAATTTTTCCTCTGTTTGTGATACACAGTAGATGAAGTAGTCATTGTTTTCTTACAAGTGAAGTCACAGTTAATATCATAGGCATGACGTTGAGTCTTTTCGCATAATATCATTTGGTTATGTCAATTATGTCGGAAGAATGGCCAAGCTCTCATGTTTCAGCACGTGTCCGTCATACATTATCATCCTGTGGACAGTGATACCTTCACTGTTGTTGCTGAGCCAGGTCGGTTCTCATGTTTTGTTACATGAGACTGCTAACGCATTCGTTTAGCTCTCTATCTCCAATTTTTGCTTTTCTTGCAAAGGCTTTGCTTTCATTGGTGTTGTTGGCAGGATACTTTTTTTTTAACATGTAGGACGTAAGACGGAGACAACCGCCGGCTATGAGACCGAACGATTTACTGAGCGTGATGGTAACATGATGGTTAAGGTTCATGCCTAGGTACTGCGATATCGACGATGGTTGAGGTTCATACATGATTCTCCCTTACATCGTTGTCCGTATTTGTTTGCAGGACGACTCTCGACAGTTCTTCACAATAGCGGGGGCGACGTCACAAGAATGCGAAATCACGCCCGAATTGGCCGCAATGATGAAAAGGCTGTGGCAGGACGCTGGGGTGCAGCACTGTTTTTCTCGGTCCAGAGAGTACCAGCTCAATGATTCAGCTTCCTAGTAAGTGGTAGTAGCCGACGGAATATGCCCTGTAAGCTGCAGGCAAGGCGGAGTTGACTGACTGCGTGCGCTTCCTGCTTTCAGCTACCTGAACGCTCTGGACCGTATCTCCCAGCCTAATTACACTCCCACGCAGCAAGACGTCCTGCGGACACGTGTCAAGACGACGGGCATCGTGGAGACGCATTTTGTCTTCAAAGATTTACATTTCAAGTATGGCCAACTCTCTTCCTTTCTGTAGTTTTCATCACATTCGTATTTTCATCAAGATTTTCCACTGTGCCCTTGAGAATTTCTGCTGTGCCTGAAATGGAAAATGGTCTGTGCCAAATTTTGGCAGGATCCGACCTCGGGTGCTAAAGAGAATGTAAACAACGTGATTAAGTTAACAACAGCATCACTGTCATCACAGTCATCGTGCATGGCAGCAACAGTGCCTGTCTCTCATAATTCTGCCGATTATTGCCTAAAAAGAAAAAGCCTAGGACACAGATGTCATTCACAATTCAAAAGGGGTGAAGTAATGGTACCAAAAGAAAGACGAGCAAATTCACATCTTGACTCGTAAGAGCGCTTGAAGTGCTGGGGTGTGCACATGAAAGGAGTTTACGCAGAATGACCTTCTGTACTTTTACCTTGCAGAATGTTTGATGTTGGAGGGCAAAGGTCAGAGCGTAAAAAGTGGATCCACTGCTTTGAAGGTGTGACTGCCATCATTTTTTGCGTGGCCCTAAGCGGGTACGATCTAGTCTTGGCCGAGGATGAAGAGATGGTGAGTGGGCAACTTTTTCTTTACAAACTGTTTGCGAAAGGAGCGCACGTCACTTGTCATCAGTTCCCGTGCATCATGTTGCTCATTTTCTCTTTCCTAGAACCGTATGATTGAGAGTATGAAGCTGTTTGATTCCATCTGCAACAATAAGTGGTTTGTGGACACTTCCATCATCCTCTTCCTGAACAAGAAAGATCTCTTTGAAGCGAAGATTACGAGATCTCCGCTGACCATATGTTTCCCCGAGTACACAGGTGAGCAGCGCTGGATGGACTGTGACATCTAGGGGTGCTCAGTCATTGCTTCCATTGCAGGGAGCAACACGTATGAGGAAGCAGCTGCTTATATCCAGATGAAGTTTGAGTCCCTGAACAAGCGACGGGACACTAAGGAGATCTACACCCATTTCACGTGTGCCACGGACACCAGCAACATTCAGTTTGTGTTTGATGCGGTCACCGACGTCATCATCAAGAACAACCTTAAAGATTGTGGTCTCTTCTAAACCGTTGCCCTCGTGCAGCATAAGCAGTGAGGTGAGTGATTTTAGAGTCAGGACTCATTTATTTGATTTATTTGTGTCACTATTTAAATACTGTATGTTTCTGTGAATATCTGTTCCCTGTGCGCCGAAAAAATTCCCTGGTGGCCCTTGACATTTTGTTTACTGCTGTTACGGAACCATGAATTAAATCGGGCCGTGGGACGGTTAGGGGCAGTTTTGACCAACAATGACTTGCGCTTCGTGCAGCATACTTTTATCAGACGTGACTTCTTTGGCATCTGTGCGTGTGATACGATGATAAACGCGATATGAGTTCGACAACTTTCAGTCATTCGCATACGCACCACAGCTGCCGAGGCTTTGAAGAAGCAACAAGCCTCGATGTGTGAAACAAACAATAGTTGGAAGCGTCTGGAAAAGGTTGGCCGCTACCCCTGTAATAAGTTGTTCTCAATCCATTCATGTTGGGAGTGCTGTGAAACACAGGCTGAAATGAGATGAGTGAAGTCACCAATTGACCTCCCCATCCCCTCCTCCAAATGTTTTCTTGCTTTGCAGAATATCAACAGTTGCATTAGGAAGACCAATAGAATGCTGCCACTTCTATTCCTGCAATGCTTTCCATTCCACTCTGTCTAACAGGTTGGCAAATCGCGGAAGTTTTAAAGCGATGCACATTGGCAAGAGTCGCGTTATATTCAGGGTCTGTAATAGTGTTTTTGCATATGCATACCTTTTTTATCTGTACTTCGGTCACTGGGAATTCATGTTCTGCAGTTATTCGTATTCCCTACAGAAGCATAGCAACTTTGTTACCCAGCTTTTGTAGTCAGGTGTTTCACAGTCGCTAAAATGGCCTTCTAGGTACCATAGTATTTTGAGCCACGGTATTGTCAGAAACTTATTAATTTTAAGCTTTCTCTTCCAAGTTTCGTTATTCGGTTGTCAGAGTATTATAAAGGCCAATGTTTCTGCGCATTTTTCTTTTCTGTACCTTTTTATTTTAGCAGATTGCACTGCTGGGACTGAAGAGTAGGTAACGCTGTATTCTTGCAGAGCACTGTTGACAGCCACAATGAGAAAAAAAAAACTCTGCCACGGTGTGTATTTATAGCATACACTGAAGGGTGGCCGTGTGGCATTGTATGTGTGGTTGCAGTGTGTGTGTGTGTGAAGCCGTCTGTCTGTCTTGGTAGGACCAAATCTGTGTGTGCCATGTGCCTTCGTAAAGGAAATGGCCTGCCATTTTTTCTCGTGCAAATATGACCTTGGATCTGCAGATACAGGGTGTGGTTTTGGAAATCTTTGCCAACGTATTAACATGACCGACACTTGATGGGTGCAGCACCAAGTGTTGTCAGTCGTTTTCTGTAAGGATGTAGTGATTAGAGCTGGATCGAATGAGCGTGCCAACTTTCATGCCAACATTGATGTGATGGGCACGAGCTACGGGATCGGTAGCGTGTTCGAGGCAGTCCGGTACCTGATAGCACCTGCAAGCGGCGGTCTCCTCCGTTTGAGGAGAGCAGTAGTTCGCAGCATAGCCTGCGAGGCTCTGCAGCATTGTATTGCATGTCATTGATGTTGTACTGTGGAGGCGACGATCTTAGGGAATAAGTGGGAGAAACTTTAGCACCAAATTCTTTCCATCGTTTGCTCAATGCAAAAGTCGCACCTGTGCTCTTGAGGTGAGGAAGTAACATTTAAGAAGCGTTGTTGGTGTTGGATCAAATTAACCTTCTCGGACACCTTTTGCGCATATTAGATTTTTTTAAAGAGGCAAGCCCCCTGCGAGGAGTTGGGAAAACTTTTGTTATTTGCAGGATGGTATTCTGTAGAAGGCATCACGTGTCATGTTGAAGTTGAAGAGATATAGCAAATAAAAAGTTTAGTAAAATTAATTAATTTCATGTTGGCTTGCAGCAAAAGCTGTCCATAACTTGGTTCACCATAATTGACTTATTTATAAACAAGTTTCCAAAAAAAGGCATTTAGTGCAATACGATTGATTTGTAAAAACTCCAAGAAAGCTGCAAAGTCAAGAAATAAAAGGGAGGAGGGCTTTCGCTTTGCTTTACTTGTTTTTTTGTACACACTCTATTTGTCTGTGTTATGAATATTGGGATAGACAAGGTTAGGTGGGCCAATAGGTTCCACACGAAGTTGCACACGTCGTAACATCGTCTAAAATGTTAGTTGTTTCCATTCTCGAAACACTTGGCGACAGGCAGTGAGATGTACCTCAATGGTCTGTTGGGGATTCTATCCCTTTCAAAAAAGAAATATTAGTGCTTGTTTTCTAAAAAGTAGAAAAAAAATGGAATGTGTATGTGTTGATTTGCCTAATTTGTGTTAAAGACCTAGTCTGTCACATACAGTGTAGTGAATGCGCCCAAGGAGGAAAGATATCTTGGAGCACGGTATGTATGTGTGTGTGTTTGAATCGTGTGCATTTCCTTTATGTGCTTGATTGCAGTGAGTGCTTAGGCACCCTTCTGCCACTACGGCCATGCACTGTATCTCGAAATGTTGTCATAGGACCCATGTTTGTGTGGACAGTGGCCTTCAGTTTGCATAACTTCATTTGTGCTGTTGTTTTATGCATCATTCCATTAAACCATTATTCATCAATTGTGAGACTGTGCTGTGCCAATTCATGCTGTCATGTTCATTCTTATATTTAGTGTGTTCTCATGCACGTTTTACAACACGTCTTGCTGGTAATCTGTCAAAGAATGAAGGCCTGGGTTTCCTGCATTTTATTGGGTGTGCGCTTCGTTCTTTATCGCATTGCTGTTCCGATGATAACCACTCGGTTTGTTTCTGGGTCATCTTTTCTCTGCGAAACCTGCACGAGTCCTGCTGATTGATCCTTACCATTGGGTTATTTGCATTCTGCTGCATAGTGTGTTGGTTTGGATCATCGTCTCATAGTTCTACGTTTGTGTTTTAGTGCAACGTGTTTCTCGGCCAAGTTCCGACACCTGTACGAGGCAGGTGAAGGAGCGAATGTCCACGTGCAGATCCGCTTGCATCCGCTTTTTGACTTATGTTGCATTTATTGTAAGAAACCAAGTATTTTGTTTCTCGTACTCCTATACTTTTGCTCTGACCGCTGTTGTAGTGTTGGTCGGTACTACTTTGTGAGGTGTACCTAATCATGGCGGGCATCTTTTATTAATTGTACACACTGCCTAATCAATATTTTTCTCCGTAATAGCAAGCTCTGCCCCTGTGGGCGATTCATATTCTCTCCCTGTGCCCTTTTTTCCCCACTTGTATGAAATACAGCTGGATATGCATTTGGTACACACTGCAGTATTTTTTACATCAATATTTCACAAGGTAGTGGGCATCGACAGACAGTCTTTCTCGTCTCGAGGGTCTGGCACTTGTGCCAGTGTGTCCGAAGCCGCTAAGTTTCACGGGTTTCGGTCATTGGCGTGTCGTCTGCAACAGTACTGCTTTTATTACACCAGCTTGAGGAACGTCTGCACATACCATGTACTGCATGGGATCGGTGTGAAGAAAAAAAGTGGATGTTAGCATTGATGGAATCTGTGGAAATTTTAATGGTTGTGTTTTTAACCAGTGTTCACAAGAGTTTGTAATGTTTTCGACATGTTGGTACAGACGTTTTGGAAAGCCTGCAACAATAATACAAATGAAAATGAGAGTTCACGCGAGCACATTGTTGTGTAAAAAGTTATGTATACAGCTGTGTGTGTACAGATGTATTCATGCATTTGAAAGAAAACAAGTGAAGGCAATTTGCAGTCTGTCCCTTTTAATTGATATTCCATGGACACCGGTTTGCGAGTGACGTCCGTGCTTTTATTGTTCTGTCGTCGTGACCTTGAGTGTGAACCTCCATAGTTCAATGCAAGAGCTTTGAGCAATATTGACATGCCACATGAGATAGGCAGTCTTTGTTAACACACATCGTGACTGCTGCGATCTACACAAGCGATGTGTTCAGATTTTACTCTTGCAATCCCTGTCGTCTGATAAGAGTGGAATCAGTAATGAGTCGCATATCACTCTAGATGGGTTTCATTCTTGATTACATGCGGTATGCCGGTGTCGTTGATGACACTTTTATCGCCAGTGGCGGCAAGGAAAAGGAAAGCAAGAAACAGTAGCGCTGTGCCTAACATATCTCCAAAGCCAGTAAGAAGGGGAATAATGGCATTGTCTGGGTCAATCTTCTGTCGCCACATCCAGTAGGTTCCACAGCGGGCAAGGTACAACAGCACCAACAGCTGCAACAGGAACGGTACATTAGTAGATTTCTGAAGCACGGTGTTAGAGGTTACACATTTCTCTACCAAACTGACATATTTACTCCACAATAGATTTTGGGCACAAAAATGTGCTTTGATTTTCAAGGGGAGCATAAAAAGGATATACAGAAGATGTGGGCTTGAAACGTGCAGCTGACTGGCCTTTTCATTCCTTCTAGCTTGTACGTAAAATATTTTGGCCAACTCAGTGACCCCCTGTGACCTCATGTGCCTGAAGGTCAGGAAAGGGAAACTACAGCCAGGAATGCTCTGCGCATGCATTGACATCAGGCAGTGTTAATTTATCAATTCCTCCTCAGCCATGACCCAGGATTTCCGCAACATTTTTATAAACGAATTCTCGTAAATGCGTCTGACGTCACAATAGCTTTTCGCAGTGCTTTTGGGATGCTCTGTATGGGTATACCTCCTTCCCTCTACTTCATCCTCCATGGTAGACAAGACGCGCGGCTTTATACTTACAAGAACAAGCGATGCTGCCAGATAGGCGAAGACTAGGGCTGGTGTGAGAGGTGTACGGCCCGCACTGATGATGTAGATGAGAAAAACGAAGATGATGTGGCCTGGTATTGACAGAAGGACCAGCAACTGGGACACACGGGCCTGGCGATCTGGACGATTTAGTTAAGTCGTAAGAACAAGAGGCATAGAGGGCTTTCACGTGAATGAAGGATGACTGCAATAATAGGAGATACTTGCTTCTTCGACAGAGGCTGGTGAACGGATCGACGCAGTATTGAGAGTCTTCTTCTGGATGAAAGCCTAGGGTAGAGCGCTGCGCAAACATCGTAGACATTCGGCTGGCGTGTATGGCAGCCAAGTTCCCATTCACTCCTGCAACAGTAGTTTACCCGTTGTAGAATTAAAATGGACATAAAACGTTGATTCGTACTGCAAATACGATGCAGTCGATGTGCAAATCGATATTTGTGAACGTCAAAAGCTTGTGCGAGTTTGTTTCCGTAGCATTTTGATTTTGGATTCAAAATTTTGGATGGCGATCTGTCTATAGTGTTGTCTAGCAATGCTGTGGCCTTTTTTGGCATCTGCTGTCCAGTTCCTACGTTAGCTGCATTGTTGTTGGAAGCTTTGGCTGTGTTGAGGACCTTTTGTACTGTCCTAACAAATATCTTATGTGACGCGCCTGCTTCCGTGACTGACATCTGTCATGCAAGTGATGCTGTAAAGGTCGGCACAGCATCAGAGCCCTCCTCCAAAGACAGTTAAAACCCAAAATTATATCTGGCTATCTTCGTATAATCTGTTTTACAGTCGATGTTAGCGGGCACTTTAGCAAGAAGCACTAGCCAGTAAGCACTTACACCTACCATTAATGACTGGTTGAAAGACAGCCAAACCGCTAAACCTGTTGACAGCCAGGTCCAGTATATACCCTCCGACACTAAAAGAGAGAGGCAATGGATTCATTTGTGATCGCCCGCCGCCACTGTGACCCACCTAGAAATAGCCATGGCTGTAATGATAGGCCACCAGCCTACTTTGAGCACCGTGTTGGAGGATGGATTCTTCCTGGCCATAAAGATCCATAGAGGCAGTAAGGCCAACAGGGATACAACAACAGCCCACGCTAGCCCGGGATATTCTGCAACGAAACAGCGTAAACAAGAGTGACCTCCCAAAGAAGGCTTATCATTCGCCGTGCACCGCTAGAATAGTGAACCTGAATCAGCCATTACAGGCTTGCTTGTCCATTGCTTCGGGCATAACGTGTTGTACCACGTACGCTTTCTATCGTCTTTCACTGGGGCAATGAATGAATTTTTGCGTTCCACCTTCCACTTTTCGTTGTGATGTTACGAGTGTTGGGAACGGGCACATATACGGGTGTGACGTACCGATCTTATGGAAGAAGAGAGAACTGACCCCTGCCAGGATGACAAGCGTTGTAAGGTCCCCAAGAGCATCTACGACCGATGTAGCGATGTTATCCGGGTTGATGCGGAACTTTCGGGAATACACTATTACGACGATCATAACAGCACCTAGAAAGGAATGAAATAACGGGTAAGAGGAAAGGTTTCAGAGGTTATTAACTAGCCATCTCGTAGCCTCTACATTCAAGAAGACTATAGATGAAACCGTGCCCCCGCCTTTTCCCCCCGTTTCTCGTGCGTACCAGCGTGAGCTCTCTGGAGACCGTCTTACCCAGAAGAAAGCTGGCCGCAGCGGCGGTGACCATGCTACAAGCTGCCACGAAGATTGCAGCGTCGAGCTTGAAGCTCGAGTCGGACGCCAGTCCCATGATGATGGCAAAGACGGAAGACAAGAAAGAGAGCACGCAGGCCTGGCACTGTCAATGAAATAGTTTGTGTGAGAGCAGTAGGCAACAGAATGAAGGGGAGCTCAGGTATTGACCGGACACATTTATTGACTTCTATATGAGGTTCTCACTGACCGCGTTAAGAGGGCAGCGACGTCAAAGAATCGGCGGAAATCACTCTGTCAATTATGTCCATTGTAGGACTTTCCGAAAGGTGGATGAGTCTCGACAATGCTAAGCATAAGGACCTTGCAAGGATCGCATAATTTTACCGATTCCGCGGAGTTAATCTACTTGCTTATGCTAGGTAGGCAGACAGCTTTGAATATAACGACACACCACCACCACATGGTTATATTGATCAATATATTCTGCGGGAGGGTAGCGAGTCGAATGCAGTTCTACCTCACACTTGCTCCACATGCGTAAAAGGACCCAGAAGAGAAGCGCTGTGCCCTAGATTCCCAGACACCTTACAAGACGCAATATCTCCACTGATACTGCAAACTTCGTCACGTGACCGTGAAGCCTGAGACAGGCCAATGGGCTCACCTGTACAAGAGCCATGTTCCCAAGCGCGATGTTCCACTGGTCCCGTAAAGTGTCCATCCGGCCGAGGTTCGCTTGGGTGGACAGCCTGGCCGCCAGGGTCATCTCCAAATTTCCTTTCAGTCCAAGTAACGGAGGCACCACGATAAATAATTCTGTCACGGTTATAAACGCTGGCCAATATTGCACAGCGTCCAGCACTAATCCAGCACACACTGTTCCTAGCCCGGCCAGCAAGAAGGGAATGGCAGCCTGTCTGAAGATGGACCACAAAGATTCCTCGGGCACGGCTGTAGAACTCCCGCCCTCACTATCGTCCTCGATATCAAGCACCCCGACTTCGTGCACAATGTCGCCGTCGTCCTCAGACACTGCCTTTTGGAGCACATAAAACTCCGTCTCCAATTCCTTGCAGTAGATGTTTCCGTTGAGGAACCCTGCGTTTTGAACATCGCCGTTGCTGCATACAGACGCGGACTTCCTCCGAGTCTGGCTGTTAGTTGTGCTATCGGACGTCATTTTCATAGGTAACAGGTGATACCTGGAGGAATAAGAAAGTAAGACCGTAAGTGATTTCGCACATTGTCTACCTGCTCCGACTGCCAGTATCAAAAACACACAGTAAGAGATTGTCGTGCGGAGATTGTCAGGAGACACAGCCAACGTAGAGGACTGTGCTGTATTTTTGGAAATCAGGGTGAGAGGCGGAAAGAAGAGGGGAAGGGTAACACAACTGCCACAGCTCTAGATATTTTGGGATGTTGGTGTAAAAAAGAGCAAATGATGTTTGAAGCGCGCCTTTGTCATCTGGCTGTCAGGACCGTGAGGGCGGGTAATAGTTTTAATTCCTGACCCGCGACACAAGCAGCAATAATACATGATAATCTCCATTCGCGTGCGTTCAATCGAGACCTGAGGAGAAAACGTAAAGACGGGAAGTGGCGGCGATGGCTCTGTAGGGTTACGACGTAGTTAGTACGGAGCATCTGAAAAATTTGCGACTTTTTGTGTGATTACGTCGTTTTCACGTCATCAGGAAACAGCGGACACTTTTTTCCATCGCGCCTATGACGACGAGCTTTTCAGATTCTTTGAACGCCTAATAGATTTAGGACCGACACGCATACTTCCTCTCATACGCCAGCCTATACGTACCTCGTAATACGCAGAGGAGAGCGACGTGTTCTGTCCTTCAGTGCCCAATGTCAGTGTGCACATGTTAACTGTCACCGACGTCCAAGGATTGAATCGAGCGCGACCTCTTGACTGTATCCGTTCTACATGCACGCTTGGGAGGGCTCTCAGGATTCAATATCCTGACCAATGCATGAGGTTTGATCTCTTGCGCTTCACTTGCGTACACTATATCAATACATCCGCTGTATCCCATAGTTAACTCTGCGCTTCGTGTTGGTATTTTGAACGCATCACGTGTGTAGTGCGCAGTTGCATAAGCCCTATCGTGCTTTTATAGCAGATATCGTACTTTTCGTGATATTTCGAATGCCGAAGAAGATAAACTGCTTGAACTTACTGTAAAATGGAAAAAAACTTGCGGAGCTTTTTCATCAAATTGCGGGCTTTATTACTATCATTCGTAATTCTTCTTTGTGACGTGTGTGAAAATATTCAAAACATTTTTAATACCATTTGTGTACTACACCAGCCGTGTAGCAATATGTACATGTGAACTGATGGGAACGAAGCAAGTCGTGAAAATTTTTAAGCAACACAGACATTCTTTGTGCAAAGTAATATTGGAAATTCATTTTCCGATCGCGATATCCTTGTGCTGCAGTTTTGTGGAAGATCATCTTCAGTATCGTTTCTGCGAATTCTCCGTAATTCGTAGAACAATATAGCTACGTGAAAGCAACCTTTCATCCCGTAATGACCACGTGATAGAAAAACCCTGCAAAGTTTCCGTATGAAAGACGGCGGTGTTTACGCTACTTGGAGCTATCAGCTGCTGAGTACATACATATTTTCCCGGAGTCGAACGCAGTGACAATCATCGCCCTTTCTCCGTCTAGACAGCACATATCTTCTGTGCTGAACGTGTCATTCAACTCGAAGTGCACAGCATCGTTAAACCGACAACTAAAAGTCTGCAGAAGTAGATGAGGAAAAATTACACACTGCAATTACACTTCCACATTTCCTCTGTCAGTAATGCAACTTAATTAGTGTAACTGAATTGATCCTAAAGCAGATATGTAAAAAGACCTCAAGAACTAGCAACGGAAAATGTCTTCTTTTAAAGCGCTAATTTGTGTTGAAACATTCCTCCTGTACGCAAAACGTGCAACCTGGTTGCGAAGCGTCTACAGAGGCAACACAAGGTCAGCACACAGCTGGCTCTACTTGATACCAACCGCAAGCCAACTTGCTGAGGAAAAGAGTCACAAATGCTTTCTTACCTATGCCTTGAACGGTGCCTTTTTGGTTAGGTTTGCATGATGTAGGTGATGAACTAGGAAAAGAGAGGCAGGCCTAGGAGTGCCGTGCTTTCTTGAGAAGAAGGGAGCAGCACTGATAGCAGTATGTGGGACCAGTGCTTGTCTGCGGAATGGTCAAGATCCACGTATCTTATCTCTCACTGACCTCAGGCACACTTCACAGATAGAGCTGCGCGTGTGCACAGCTACCGTCCTTATTTTGGCCCTTAGTGTCAAACGCATGCACCGTCCTCCAGCTGTTACAAGCATCTCCCAGGCTCCCAGGTTAAGGTTAGAATGACTCAGGATTACTCATAGCTTTTCCCTGTCCGAGTCTGACAAAGGGCCTAAATAGGCAATGACCGTGGGCCCAGACCCAGAAGGCTCTGCTGTCACACTGCATATAAGAATAGCTTGTACTACGTGTATTATACTCTTTGAGTAACACAGGGACCCTCATAGCTTTTTCCGGGATTGATGTAGTGTCAGTGTTTGCTTAGGTAACTTGTTTGCTGCTGACTGATCCAAGCAGGCATTGATGACAATTTCTGCTTTTTCTTTAGATAAACCCTCATACAGCAGTGAACGTTAAATTAAACATGATTTAACAGGCCCGACCGTACGAATTTCCAAGCCACATAATTTACTCAGCCTATGTATTACACCGCGTGGCGTTACAAGTTGGAGTAGTAATGTTTTAAATCCGATAGATTGAACCCAGAAATGGAGGTGGAAAAATGGCTAGGACGGGCTACGGCGCTTTCGCGGCGAGTACACTAATATTTGTTAACTGTCGTACAAAAAGGAAAAAAATATATACATCCGCTCCTCTGCAGGCATACTGTTTAAACTGCGTGCATAAAAAGTATCTTGCATCTACACCTAGAACTGTCATTAGACATTGCATTAAACTTACCGGACGACGTCGTCAAAATGGCCAGAAGGCCAGCTGTCGATCGCTGTCGAAGAAGTCCAGCAGATAAAAGAGTCTCTTTTAAGTGTCACAAGGGCGATACAGATTGGCTTGTCTCCTGAGTGACATGGTAGTGGTAGAACAAGCAGTCGCCGAGTGTCGCTCCGGGAAGTCAGACGGCTATGCAATAATGGAGACGTATGTTCCGATATACCCCTGGGGTGGATATAGATCCTGTTTTGCCCTGTGGATATATGCATGGGATATTGTCGGCGGGACGCCCGTTGTGCAGAGTTTCACGCCTGAAGGGGTATCGTAACAATTTGGGGTCTGTCACATACTCTGGCGCTCTCATTCGTTCACAAGCGTGTTCGAGGTGGATCAAGTAAGAAACGTTCGACGAACAAATTTTATTTTCAAGGGGAAGGCAACAAGCCTGATCATAATGGATGAAAACGTGGTAATGTAAGGTCACGTATTATCGTATAAAATATGGCATGAATACAGGTGCGCTGGTGGACGATCTTTATGTTTAAAAAATCCGTAGTTTTTGTCTTTGTCGGAGGTTTTTGTTATGAAGTCAGGACTTATCATCATCGAAAGAGTAGCGAAGACAGGTGATTTTTCAGCGGGCTTATAGTTATTGATAAGTGTTGTCATAAGTCGGTGTGCAGAGAAACGCTTAAATTTAATTAAGCTGCGGAGTTTACTTTCATGTTTCGATATTCAGTTATTCCAGTGACCCAGTTATACCGCAGAGAGGTTATGTAGTGTGTCGTTTATTTCGATGCTTACATAAAACATTGTACACGCTATTCCACTATTATGGCAGTGCTGGGGTAGGCCCTGGAAAGAAGACGAGAAAAAAAGAGAAGACCCCATGACACATGCGCGCTAAGATTGAAGCACAAAAGTTAACGGGGAAAGCAAAGAATCACCTTGGAAGAATCAGCTAACCGTAGAAGCCGAACTTGCCCCCGTAGCCTCCATAGCCTCCATATCCTCCGTACCCGTGTGCTCGTTGATTGTCGAAGTGATAGGAGTGGCCATGTCCCCCGCCGTAGCCTCGGTAGCCCCCATATCCGCTGTAGCCTCCCAAAAATCCGGCCGAAACAGCCAGTAGCAGGATGGAGAACACCAGAAAGTATGCCTAGCCACACAAAGGAAGGAAGAGAGAGAGTCATGTTTCCTGTGCTGCAGCCGTTCGCTTCCTTTCGGCGTTGCCAAAAAAAGACTCGTGATACTGCAATCACACTTCAGCGGTGCACCATAATAGTGTGGGTACCTATCGACTTTTCTGATGACTGACCTGAAGGGCTGAACCGAGCGCGATCCTGGCCAATCGCCTCATTGCTTAAGTGCCATCTTCACTAGGTATCATCACCACCACCACCACACTTCAGTGGGTGAAAGTACATGTAATAGACAGCAGTCGTGGCAGGGTGGGCATCTCGGGATTTACGTTTTAGCGTTTGCAGAGAACTATAACACAGCGACATTTCAGAACTGGCTACAGCTGAGGGTATTGCCAGTGCAAGGCCGCTGGAAAAAGAATGCTTCTTCACTATTACGACTCAGTTTATCCGAAGATTCGTAGCCAAAGTGGTCACATGACTAGCACGGACTATCTCGTTACTCTTGACCATACATGTCTACATTTGAGAACAGAGGTTGGTTTGAATTTGGGAGAACCACGTCTCCGGTTAGGTAGAAGAAAAGGCGCGTGTAGAATACGTCCCGCGCTACAGTGTTACATACTTACAGCAGCCTTCATGGTTTGCGACCTGTTGCAGCGAGCAGCAGCAGTTTGGATACCGTCAGCGGAGCTGAGACAACCCTTTTAAACTGGACCAACGAAGTAAGAAAGAAAGACCCTTTCACATCTACGTACCTTGTAAGAACGTCATAAGTTCGCGCGTGTACAGAAATCAAGCAGTGAGAAACCGGACCTATACGAGCCTCGAAAGTGCTGTACGTTTTCGACAACTTGATTCAAAATCTATGTCTTTTGGTCGCTTTTGTACGAGTCTGCAATGACCTCTTTTTCTTCCTCGCGCCCTTCTGGGCGACGCCCAGTCAATTTGAAAAGTAGTTTACTTTCCAGTCCGCTGAGTTGGGACCTTATTGACAATACGTTGCACACACGTACATATACATACAGCAGGCAATACCAAATTGTATAAGTAGTGTCAAATAGCTCATGGCCATTTCCGTTTGCACTGGGTATATACAGTGTCCGTATCGGTATCCTGTCAAAGTGTTGCTGCTGTAGAGTGGCTTGTGGCCAATTTCTTCAGAACCATACGCACGTCCAAGGCTAGCGTGATCTCGAACGGAAAGAAAATAGCATTGGGATATTACACAGTGCACGACTATACTAACTGTTGCCGTGTAAATTGTACATGATGAGGTCAGGGAGGGGTGAAGAGAGAATACAGTTTTTGAATGCTGAATATTCCGTTCTCTCCTTTCATGCTCTCGTCAATACATGCAAATGTTTACGCGCAAGTGGACTTTGTAGAGGTATAGGCAATGGCTATAGTAGCTGATACGACTATAGTCGCTGATACAAGGCTGTGCATATTGGGACATATCTTGCGCGGCTTGACCGGCAGCATCGTCTCAACGTGATTCTTGCTGTCAAGTAAATCTGCGCGTGAGACCCGTAAAAAGCTTTTTGACTGCGCTCTGGGGTGTATGTTTGCAAACGCAGAAGTTGCTATTGTCAAGTGCTCCATCGAAGTATTTGCAGCCTTAGAGAACAGTCTCCGGGACAGACGCTTCTGAAGCGATCTGGGATTCAATGTAGCAGTCAACCTGCGTCAACGGGAATGAAATATTGAAGCGTGAGAATCACATTGAAACTTCACTAAGCGGGAGTCCCGATTCAAACAGATCTTCAGGCAACACATTTCTAGTTTTACTATATATTTTTATTATGTTCCAAAACCGCGTCCTCTGTACAAGCGAATTCTTTTTTGGGCAACAGGCACACACCACAAGTAACTGATGGAATACCCATGTCCATAATACAGAGGAATAGTGCATGATATGCAGGAATCGTGTCTTTTGGACAGAATTCCATTCTGGTCCAAGTATCTTCGCACTGGAGTGTGCTGCATTCAAGGAAATGTACGTTTTGATTTCTGACATGACGATGGGTGTTCGACATCCTACTACATGACACATGACATACCAAATGAAGTGTAAAAGTAAAATAAAATCGCGTGAAGGACACTAAGGAAATTCGGCGGGCAATCCGACTGCCGCCATGAACCAGAAGTCAAGTGCCAGCAGGCCGGTGCCAATGAGGTCTCCAAAGGCCGTGACGAGAGGAATAGCTGCCGTGTCCGGGTCCATGTTCCGACGCCACATGACCGCGATCAGTATGCGCGTCAACTGAAGCAGCATGGCCACCTGCGAGCAGTTCAAAAGATAAATGTGAACGCGGGATTTCTTTATTTTTTTAGAATTCCACCTGTCGCATGCGTAACAAGGCTGTTTACGTAAAGTGCGGTTCACGCGGTATCCGTTACACTTCTAACCACTCCTGCGAACACTGATCGACGGCATCACATCAAACCGATCTGTTCTGCAACATGCGAAACATCGAAGGTTTTCGCCCAGTCGCAAACAGTAGATAAACAACAGACGTCGTGTTTCAGCCTCCTCGTCCCATCCTTTGTTTTGTTGGATATCGGGTGTCCGGAATGTACGCAATACGAAAGGGGAAAACCCTGGACTCTACCCCTGGACTGGTCAACTGTTCCTTCTCCCGTTAGGTTCCCCTCCATTCGTGTACGTATCGGCCCCAGGACACATTGAGGTCTCGCATTAGAGGTGTGTGTAATATGGGAATAGATTTTTATCCAGCATTCGCTTAAAGAAATAAGTAGATCCTCATGAACATACCTGTATCAGTGCCGTCACTATGTACAACAGAACGAAGCCGAAAGACAGCTGGAAGCTACCCATGTGCACAATGGAGATGACCGTGAGGAAAACGAGGTGGCCAGGTACAACGAGCATCAGTAGAAGGTAGCTGCTTTGCGCGTTCGTGTCTGCAAAGGGAAGGACTGTGATAGGTATCTCGTGGGGCACCCCGCACCGTCAAAGCAAGGATACCTCGAGCAGAGAAAATGCTGCACGTGACGGAAGAATCACTGGCAGGGGCGTCCAGTTGTTTCATTTGGACGTAGATTGGTTTGTCTTTGTGTTTGTGAAGATAAGTAGACATCCGACTGGCTTGGACCGCCGCTAGGTTGCCTCCAACACCGTTCATAAGTGGCTGAAAGGCTGCCATTTCACTAAAATGCTTGATGGCCAGGTCGAGAATGTTGCCTCCTAAACTGTCAAAGGAAGAGGCCATAGAAATAAGGCTCGGCAGACAATTCTGGGACACACCAAACATTATTCACGAATGACTGCTAGTGAAATATTTGAATGGAGCATTCAAAGATTTTTTATTGGCAGAAAAACATTTAAGTTGGGCAAGAGGAGAACAGAGCACGGCTCGATTTCCCCGACTTTCCTGAATGTGGATGGCTAAGCCGCATAACGCCTTTCGCGTTTGACCATGCAAGTAGCAACATGTGCAAGTCCTGCAATGTCAGCGTAAACAGGGTTAGAAAAAAGCAACCGAAAGGATAGCGCGCCTTGAAACGCAGACACAAGGTTGCCAGGACTGACACAGTTCTTCGCAGTGACCAATAGCGGCTGACGACATAAGCACATCGTGTCCTCTGAGAGGACGCGAGTATCTACGTCACGTACCGTGACCTCAGACGTTCTCTTTCGAAAAGAAAGCGAGGGATATTTTCCAACGCTCTAGGCAGATAGCTCTAACATGTTGCGGACAGAAGCTTCGAGTGCATTTTTCAGAACAGTACTTCCCAGTGGCTTGCGACTTCATCAAGCAGAAAGAGCTCACCTTGAGATTACCATTGCACTAATAATCGGAATCCACCCTGAGAACAACACATCTTTCGTATCTTTGTTTTTGTGGGCGAGCAAGACCCACGCTGGCAAGAGGAGGACAAGAGCTCCGACGACCACGATCGGGACCCACACATATCGCCCTGGGGATAAATGTGGACTTACTTTCCATGACAGCGAAATGGGATGTGCTTACCTTGAAAGTCAAGTAATACTGAGCTTACAATCGCGAGAAGGCCGAGGGTGGTGACGTCACCGAGTGAGGCGGCAATGGGAATAGCCACGTTGTCAGGGTTCACGCCACATTTCTTCGATGAGATTACTACTGCAATCATAACCCCTCCTGGAACATATGACAAAATCGTTTTTCTTTCTTTCTCTTTCTAATTGTCGAAGCGAGGAAGGTAGTCATGCACACTGTAGCAAGCTTAGTGTGCACTTGGCCGAAACATTCGAATCAGTTTATAGTTCGGGGAACAACCTCCTCTTTCAGGGCGCTTAAATTTCCCAGCAAATCTATCAGGGTATACTATCTATATCTACATCTGATCTAGATCACAAGATGTACACAACGAGATCTTGTGTCTGCTTTTTCTCTGTCCAAGGTGTCACCAGCTCGTCTTCGCCGTTGCTTTGTTACCATTGAAGTAGTGGACATTATCGAATAGTTTCAGACGGAGATCTGGGGCGGATTGTCGACCTTTTTCGATAGGGGTGTACATTGCAGGACGTATAATGAGCGCACCACTCTATGGTTCACTACGTCCATGATGTATTAAGGCGATTCGAGGACAGCGCCACCTTCTAAATCCACCCTCTGCAGCGTATATTGAAGGTACGGGTGCAAGTGAGAGTTTATAGGGACTAAAGGCAATTTCCACATGCGCAACTCTGAAAAGTGATGGGCTTTAAAGTGAGCAAAATTTCAATGCCCCCTCCCCCGGCTTCGTTGTTCAACAGCGCCGTCACCAACGAACGTATAAGTCACAAAACATTTGTATTGCTCACCGAGAACAAGGCTAGCCACCGATGCAGTTACTGTGCTCGCGGACAAAATCAAGGCCATGTGTGACAGCGTAATAGGTGTCCCAGTCATTCTGGTTGTCATCACAGCGTATAACGATGCCAGGGCTCCAACCACAACAGACTGACACTAAAACAACAATAATAATAAACACTAACGTATGGTTTCCCCGTTTTGTGGGCAATAGCATGTTCACCTGCAAGAGCGCCATGTTAGCAATAGCTGCCTTCAGCACGTCCTTCGTTGTGTCTGTTCTTCCCAGGTTAGCCTAAAATAAAGCAAGGACTAAAGGCACCCTGTAACGAATATGACGTGTATCACTGACAAAAATGGACAACTTGCTTACCTGCGTTGACAGTCTCGAAGCCAGTGTCATCTCAAGGTTCCCTTTTAGACCCAAGAGACCAGGTACCAGGATGAAGAGCTCTGACACTTCCACGAAGGCCGGCCACGTCTAGAGAAGGAGGCGGGGATCTCGCATTGCAGTTCAGACATCACTTTTTTCGCGTCCCTTTTCCGCATGCAAGATGAAAAAAGCCCGGACCTTCCCCCAGAAGACGTAAATGGATGTACGCACCTGGACCTCATCCAGAAGAAGACCAGCCCCTACCATACCAAGTCCAGCAAGCATGAAAGAAGGGAACACTTGCATGAGAAGCTTCCACCAGGACTCCTCCGCATCTGAATTGCAGAGTAACGGTTGCACCTCTCCTGGCGCCTGTTTCCTTCCTGGAGCCACCGACTGGTGCATCACTACCGGTGGTCGGCATGTCGACTCGCCTTTGTCAGGGTAGAGAGCCTCGGTGTTGTCTGTGCTGCCGTACTGAACGGAATGCTTCCTAGCCAGGGATTGCGGAGATTCTTGTGTGCAGGCTTGGCACACGGTATCGCTTAACATGGCCATTTGATTGGTTACAGCTTACGTGAAGCGGAGTTCTCGACAGTATAAGAGGTGGACGAAAACCCTGGAAGACAGGGACACGTTGTCTAGACAGCACCGGTGGCATATATGCACACGTGCTGTCATGCTAATAACAACCAACAGAAATGCGCAGTCGTACAACACACGTCGAATATATACGCAGTCTCTTACACGTCGTGCTTTCATTTTTTTTAATTTAAGGCATGTTTAAGTCGCCACACGCATGGGTATCCGCCTAATTTTCCACGACAGATTTTCTTTTTATTATTATTATTCCTGAAAGCATTTTTCGCTTGCTAAAAAAAATACAGTTCTCGTGAGTATATGTGTATGTCGAAGGCGCAACACAACTTGTAGAAGTCATTGCTGTGTCATTGAGTTAAGGTATCGACATATGCTGTAGTTACCGTAATTGCTTAGTACAGGTGTTGAAGGCAGGTCCAAGGCACGGGAAGTCTACTCTTCCCCTGCGGTCTACGCGGATGGATCGCGGATAGAGGATGCCAGCCACGGCTTGGCTGCCCTCGATGCCCTTGCCAGTTGAACCAGGCAGAGGTTGACCATCCCTTGGTTTACAATGCCTGCCAGAGTTGGTGCTTGGTCGGAGCCACTCGGTTCCACAATCAGAACTTCAACAGCGCACGTCACGACGAGGAACTTCGACTCTCTCTTCTAGATGCTGTAAAAAAATAAGCAATAGCTTATTCGATACCACACAAGGAAGACTATACGTCAACCAGAAATCTCTACAGGAAACGGTTCACTGTAATCGGGTTCCTTAGCAGCGGGATCGCGAGTTGTTTCTATTCGATCATTTACGGCTGGATATTGCGCGTATCCGCTAATCATTCGGCAACGTGGTTTAGAATGCAGCATGAACAGCAGTTTCTTCCCATTCGATTCTGTCAGTTTGTTCCATCCGTGATTGGCGCCGAGCATTTGTTGACAGCCACTAGTATGAGCGTGTTAACCTCACGAAAGAAGACACTGTTGAGTTCAGATCGATCTCCTGAAATAGCAGGTTTTCATTCGCTCACTGCTCCCTTAGCAATGCATCACGCTGGACCAACGAATTTATAACGCGCGAGTGAGCAGCAGTGCCGTGACCTTCGTATTCCTCCTACACACGCGATACAGCACTTACATAGCACGTAGAAACAGCGTGTCGATTGCACGGCTTTCTCGTCATAAGACCGCCTTTTACTAAGAGTCTTCGGTAGTGTCCTGCGTTCGCCAAACTGGGAGACTCTGCTGTTCCAACGCGATCATAAGACACACCCAGCCACCTCTCGTTCACTCCTGCCGTTCGCACAACACTGACCAAATGAAAAGGGGCAAAAACGCGTTACCTAGTGTACGGTGGCTTCGGAGCGAACGTCTGCTCCCAATGGATGAGGAACCTTGTACTGCTGCTGCTCGAACAGACAGCAGTTGATAAGAGAGGACACTCCCTCCTCCTCACCCAATCTTATCGCTCACCCTTCGATCACAGTGCGTTGTGATGGTCTGATATACTGATGGAAAGCACGTGAGGCGATTTGTCGCTGGCCAGCCAAGGTCTAGCTATGAGA
>JARGYV010118882.1:0-13039 GCA_029532675.1 Ornithodoros moubata | reverse complement strand
TTTTTTTTTTTCTTCTGTTTTTATCCCCCTTCAGACAGTGTTGTTGCTTTACGCCGTAAAGTAAGCATACAGTGAAACATTCCGCCTCGCATATACCTGCATAAAAGAGCAGACGAATGTCTGAATCAGTTAAACAAAAGAAGAACAACTTTTTTTTTTTCGTGATAAGTCAGATGCACATGAAGGGCTCATGGCCGATGACTACGACATCTCACACAACATTGGGAGAAGTAACACGAGCACATACAGCATCACACAGCGCGCTGAGTGAAGAACTCTTCGACCCAAGCCTATCTTAAGTTAGTACGCAGAAACTGTCCGAAAAGAAGTCTGAGAACTGACGGAGGAACGAATAGACGGAACAAAGCTTTCACCGATGCCGTCAGCGAGAGCGTGCATGAACGTATCCCCAAGGAGCGCATCCAACGGAACTTGCCTCAACGAATCTTTATCAGAGTCACCAGAGCATGCATTATGAGCAGGGCCCGGATGAACCTACCTAAAGAAACTGATTGAACGAACTTTTCTCTGAGTCGCCCAGAGAGGGCATGCATTGTGAACGGAGCCCCGAGGAACGGATCCAAAAGAAACTCATAACGAATGTTCTCTTTGAGTCAATCAGCGAGGACATCCATTATGAACGGAGCCCCAACGAACGGATCTAAAATAACTCAATGAATGAATTTTTCCCTGTGTCATTCAGTGAGAGTACGGATAATGTACGGAACCCCGATGAACGAAACATGTGACCGAATCATTCTACAGCTGAGTTCAGTCAGACTTCCGCTTCTTTGCTCCCTTCTCAGTCTCTGTAGTTGGCGCCGTAATGGTTGAGGCAAGACAAAGCCGTCACATGCATGAAGGCTATAGAGCCTACAAGGAGCGCGTTCCGAGCCTGCATTCTTTTTTGGAATGACTTCCAGTAACGTGGTCCAGTCCACGGCGTCATGATTCTTCTCGTGTTGTGACCTCATTTGCGCCATTTAAACGCACTGACACTGCATCCATATGCACAGTTTGGAGCAAGTGAATCTGGTACCTGCAGTTACTGAGGTAACACCCGATTTATTGTCTTATTCTTGTGTTTATTTGTGCTATTTTTAATTGCAATTTTCAATCCTCATAATGCGTGACGTGTACAGAAACAGTACGTGACGTTCTGTTCTTAAAAAATTTGCAGCTGCAGAAGCAGCCGTATACTGACCGAGATACTAGGATTGATTTTGGGGAGACTCAGTTATTTTATCGGAAAGTTCAGTTGTGGTCAGTGACTCGTCGATGCAATCACATTTGCCATTTATGCAGACTCCATATTTGCGAGTGTCATTTTGCTTGGCACAGAAGACACGGCATGGTTCAGCGCAGCTGTGGTCGTAGTCCTTGCCGTTCCTGTTGCCGTCCTGGTCGCGGGGCTCTGGCGGCGTGACGCTTGTGGCATCTGCGAAGAACACTGGAGGTCATATGAGGCTGCTGCTGCTGCTGCTATGGATAACGTCCTTGCTGTGCTTTTTCGCGTACCCTGTTATGGTCTGTCTCGTTTCGTTAATGGTAAGCTATGTTTGTAGACTTCATACCAGAACAATAGACATTCTTCATCGTCATTAATCGGGAACAGTATCCGTCAAAATTCTACTCTTAAAACTGGTGTTGCCTTGCGTGATTCGCCCCACTACCCGACGAAGCTACGGAAGACGACGGATGTTGAGGGCGTATAGGAATTTTCTTCCTGTAACTCTGAGCAGACGCCATTCAGAAAGGAGCCAATGGTAGCACGCAACTGACAGGTCTCATGGGACGAGAGCGGAGGTGAGTGACGTCATTAATGCTGGTAGTTCCTCAAAAATATGATCTTTAAAGTGCATTTTCTCGATATTAGGCGGCCGTTAATATGAAGCGATTGGGCCTCTGGAATTTTGAACTACAGGAAAAATTAGACTGTTCGTCTGATTAACATGATTGTGCGGAGATGACTGTGACTTTAATATCCGCACATTGACAGTTTTCCTTGCATTTTTCAAATAACCATCTAGCTTTTTCGAAAGACGACAGGGAGAAGAGTTTGAACGATTAACTCTCTTTGTCACTCTTTGCACGTTTGAGATGAGGTCTCATTACTGGGAGGTCAGTGAAGTTAAGAAGACCGCTTTGCTTTGTTTTGCGAATTGTTTGAGTTCCTGCCGATTTCTAGATACAAAAGGGAGGTAAAAAATTAGATCCGTTGTCAAGTACTCACATGCCACCGTTGTCAGCCCTGAAAGGAGTAAGTAAGAGAGAAGTCAGTGAAAACATGATTTGACAAGCATTATACCTGCAATGTTAGCATTTGACATGCATCCATACACTCCGCACTATTCTGGTGTTTCAGACGAAGTTGGTTACTCTAAGCGTTACAACAATATAGAGCTTGTTTCACGGGCATTAATGAAATACTGTGGTGAACCGTACTTGCGAAAACGGCTATACGCAAAGGCGCACGGCACAGAGGGACGCCCCGATTTTCCTTTTCAGTTTATGTGTTGAACGGAAAGTAGATCTGAATGGCATAGGCAAATGAAAAAAAAACAAAAAAACGCAGGAACTTGTGGGCGTAGAGCAAAGGTCGTACCGCGGTATGAGCAAGCAGACAGTTCAACATTAAGAGCTTTCTCAAGTTGTATAGTTAACTGAGTTATTCGTCATTCTCAAACCACGAAACTACACAGTAGCTCTAAAGTACAGGAAAGTCCCTTCTATTCTTACGTAACTTCCACACGACCACGATCACGTACTCCGCGATCGACATGCAATCCAGAAACACCGATAGTCAGATTCCTTTACAACAAAGTTCAGGAGACCAAAAAATAAATAGATGTAAATGTAAATTCTTTAAAAAGGATGTGCCCTAAAGTCCTATGGCGACTTGATCAGACTATAAAAAAAAAAAAAAGGAAAAGAAAGTTGTAACAAATTTTTTCTTTGAGAAGGCGTTCGTTGTAAAGGAGTTTGAACGTAGTAGCCGACACATCGAATATTTTGCAGCGAGTTCTACGGGTTCGAGTTGGGAACAAAACCAGCGCGTGAAAATGGTATTTGGAACTTGTTACAGGGCATGTATTTGAAAATCACGCCAACAAACACTACTACGGTGCACTAAAAGAGGTGCAACGACCAAAGTCAGTTAGTAAACACATAAAACCATTTAAGCTATACCAGTGAGACAATTTGAGGAACGATAGAGCACACTACCTGCAAAGCACAAGAAGACCCACATCGTCCGAACCATGGTGTTTGAAGTGGAGAGCTCGAGTAGGTTTGTTATGTAGCTTTCCTGTTCACTGTTCCTGTTCAACAAATCAGTGTTTTACGATCAGAGAGCTCCAGGTTCTTGTGTCATCTGTCATCTCAAGTGTCAAGACGTTGAAAGATGGCAATTCCGTTTTGAACTGAATTGGCTCACTTTTTTTTTTTTTACTCGTGTGTAAACATGTGTTCATAGAGTGAAAGCCCGGTTCGCATGAAAAGTTGCGTAAGAAACAGGTGTGAGAAGTATGATTACATTAAAGAGCGGATGGCCGGGAGGAAGGTGTGTGAAGCTTTAATATGATCGTATACCCAATAAGCGATGCGTATCGCTACGTGAGGGACCATAAAATACACGTGCAAGTCCATTATACAGGGTGACGAAAATTAAAATTTCGCGCTTTTTAAAAAACAGGCTATGGAAGCATCATGCATGCTGTTGAGGCGCATATCCTTCACGTCCCTGTGAGCGTTCGCGTTAAGCAGTTAACTAACGTTTGTCTATTCACTGTTTCATGAGAGCTTTTGAAGAAAAAACAAAATATAAGATGCTAGCCTCATTCTAGTGGGAGGTTAGTCACTGGCTCAGAGCTCGTAAACATCCAACAAAAAAATCCGTCTTTCAAGTACTTCAATTCAACACGCAATTTGAGTTTCATACGCGTATGAATAGAAAGTGAGATAATTAAGAACCAGGCAGTGCCCAGAAAGCAGACGATATCAGTGGGAGCTTCGCTCCCCTGACGCTTAAAAGTGTAGCAAACAAGTATCGTAAGCACTGCATTAGATATAAAAAGACAGCATCGCGACACGAGATTTGAACTGATACGTTTATTAGAAAGTGGAACAGACCGAGAGGGAATCATATGTTTACCCCACACAAATGTTACTTGACCAGTGACCTGATAGTGCACGTAACAGCGTAGAGAAAGGCGCTCCCCTTTTCAGGTGTTCCCCTTTTCAGCTTCTCAGTAAATAGTGTACCCCTCTAGTCGTTTATTCCCTGTTGGTACTGTCGATGCCCCACAACAATAAGGGGCGGGTAGTGTGCCCGCCGTGAGCTCGTCTCCATTCGTCCGATTGGCTGGACTCATGTCTGCGTCGTCTGGAGTAATGAGTAGGATACTAGGGGGCGCTTGAAAATTTCCTACCGGCAATCGTGTTTGATCTGCAAGAGACTAAGGACAAGCAGAAGGAGAGGTCACAAGTGGTCGGTCTCACAGCAAGCCAGATTGCCTCTGGCATGCCTTATCTCAATGGGAGACATGAATTGTACAACCCAGCTTCAACCAAACATGTGAAGAATAAATATCAGCCTGGAACCTTACTGTCGTCACAGAAAAGCCGGTGGCTTCAGGGTGTAGCTTGCTGTTAGCAGTGTCAGAGAAAATGTGAGAAGTGGCCTTCTTAGATTGCTGCTAGGACTTGCCATGCCATGGACTAAAGATTTTGTTGTAACGCCGAAGGGCGTGCTGTCTAGTGCTGCCAACTCAGACTGTAGGGGACAGCCTTATGTAGTATTACGTCAGTTGAAGTGCGCTGTGCCCTGTAATATAACGCACAAAAAACAAGAGCTGGTTACCGTTTCTTCGACTGGAGCTCACTTGTAGTTTTTCGACTATACCATCTCATTCACATCAACGGTTCAGCACTGAGATAGGGGGAAAAGCTCGCTGTCTTTTCACCAGCATGGATTAAAGCTGAAGAACCCTGACGACGGTTTTGATGTTAATCTACCTTGACAAAGTCAGGTCTAGTCCTAAGGATCGAACTACACTTCTAACGTACGCCGCAGAAGCAGGTAAGCCCATGACCGAACTCCATCGGAAGAAAAGCCTGAGTCACAGGCTCAGCAAACGGCACAGACGAAGTGTCTTGAGATAGGACTATTTAATGGTCTCTTAATAAATGTTTACATCCGGTCCTTTGAGAAGGACAACTTCTCGAAAGAGATGCTTGCAGTTTCCACGTGCTAGACTACCACTTCTGAAGCAACGGGCGGCTCGGTACTCGGCGGTTCTCCTGAAAACGACTCAATTGGGCTGCAGTGGCAGCCGTCGATGCCACAAAACCCGAACGAGTCAGGACCGTTTTCCTTGACGCACGATTCGTCGCAGTCATGATCCTCGCACTGTTCTGCTGCTGTTGCCAGAACGGAAACTAGTGAGGATGCAAAGGAAGATTAGACAGCGTTTGCAAGATCGTCCAATTTAGCTTTGTTCCCAGTGGCCCGCTAATGGCTTTTGTGTCGCAGTGGGGGGTAAAAAGGTTGTAAACATAAGTAGCACTAGCAAATTGTACAGCGTAACTTAAGGACGCAAGTGGGGGTGGTGATTCTATCGCTGACCCGTTGCTGGCCGCAGGTAGCAGTGCAGAAGAGCGTGGGTCTGCACTTTTTATCCTTTCTTTGTTCTTTTGTGTAACATTTCGAGCGTGAAAACCCCTGTTTCTCTGTTATTATTACCATTTCTATTGCAGGCGGTTTCATTCCCACTTCTTTCTCCGTATGCTGACTGTTTCTTTTGGTCCCGCTTTTTTGTTTTGTTTTGTTTTGCACATCCCTGTTTGCCTCTCTATCTTTATATGCAAGGTGGTACACCAAATCCTAGTAAAAATTAACAATAAAAAATGTAGGCAAGAGAATGAGCTGCGGTCAATGTTACCCTCAGAAGTGTTACCCCATGTTGCTATTCAATCGACGCTGTTTCATTTTTCTTTTCAATTGATATTTCAAATTTGCCAAGCAGCCTAATGCTTTGTTTTTCTTTTTTCACATGGAAATAACGATGTAATGACAGACTTATATCAGTCCACTCAAGGTAACTTCTGTAGCAAAACGAAAAGCGTGGAAAAAGACATAGTTAGCTACTTTGCTAACCATTTTGTAGAAATGCGCGCCTTTTCGTTCCGATTGCCCGTCGACTACTGATAGTATAAGTAGGTTTCCTTTCCCAGTATCAACGCACCGAACAAATAACCGTTTTACGAGCGGAAAGTTCGTGTCTGTCGTGTCATATACGAGCTCAGCTGTCAGAGAGTTGAAAAACGAACGCACGTTCGCTTCGCAGAAAAGAAGCCCAGTTTCACGTTTCTCCCTCATGTGTGTTTACACCCGCAAGGCTGGATGAACAATCACGACTGAAACCCCGGCGTTAGACGACAGGGCTTATAATGATCTAAGTAACAGTTTAACGTTACCAGTCACTTTTTTTTTTTTAATTGCGGAGGACAACTGACGCCATGATCAGAGTACGGACACAGAGATGTGGACGGCTGGAAACGGGACAGCAGGAAGGAGGGGGAGAAAAGGGTGTAGTGCGCGTCCTGGGCCGACTGCATTGGCAACTGTGCCGACGTACGACTATAGAGTGTGAGGGAAAGCCAGGGAAACACGCAGAGAGTACAGCCGGCGGTGGGAGCTACTAGCCACTGCGCGACAGTTTGTGTGAGGAATATAAATACATATATAGCTACAACCTGCAGCGTGTGCATCGAGCGTATCAAATAAGCGTTGCTTTTCGTTCGAAAGCGGAAGTTAGAAGATGTGCAGATCAGAACAAACAAACAAAAAAGAAAACTGGAACATTGCTGAGGGGTATTGTAGCTTGTTCCTATAAGCACAGCAAATGTACACTCCATGAGAACAAACTAGGTAAACAGTCGTGCATTGAGCACTGATAAAGCTGAAAAACCTTAGCCGCAACGCACAAGTAAATAGGTCGAAGAAGAAAGAAGTGAAGCAGGGTAATGAGAAAGTAATTTGACGCTCTTTTAAAGCCCTTGCTAATACCCCATTGCGTGTGGGGAGGCGTGAGGTGAAGTGTAGAGAGAACTGATACACTACCTGCAATCCAGACGACAATCAAAGCCTCCATGTTCATCTTACACACCCTCAAAGTTGGGTTGGGTCAGGTTAGGAAAATATATTGTGACTAACACCACGCTATTTTACGACGGAAGCGTTCCCCGGCGTGTTTTATAGCTCGTAATAGCCACGGCAATCAGTTTCAAAAGAAAATTTGTTTTTCATTCATGCATACATCCATTTTTTGCTGACAGCCTTACTGTTGCTGTATTGACAGACACAGCTGAAATTGCACGTGGAAAAGAAAAAGAGGTGCCAATAAATGTCACTTTGCTCATAAATGATAAACAAACACAAAGCAAATAAATCAAAGCAACAGCAGGGCCAACTGAGCTAAACACGCGCTCTTCGTTGCGTACTCAGAGCCAATCCTACTTAAGAACGCTATGACTATTCGTAGAAAATTCTAGGCGTCACCAATGGCGTCATGTTAGTTGGTCATTGCCATGACGCCAATAGTCCTCGCCCCAATTTTCAACAGATCGCATAGGCTGCACACAGTAACATGAGACAATCCCCCCAAATAATTAGGAAAACGCACTTTTTCAATCGGGTGTCGACTCCATTCATTATCAGTCGCCAAGCAACTACAGACACGTAATGTACCGAAAAAGCGACGATTAAATTCGCAAGTAGGCCACTAGGGCCGGGTCGGCACACAGATACAGACGTAATGCCGCGGGTCGCATACGCCGTGGAAGTCTCGGGGTGCCGCGAAGGCGCAGAATATATCACATTGCTCAATTGCATCGTGTTTGCATTCGCTCTTGCCGAGAGGATTCATGCCGAGGAAGATATGCTGACAGCCTGCAAAGAAACGACAGAGTTCTATTGAACCATCGAACGTAGTCTATAGGGTGAAAATGCCGTGTTGGAAAAGGGGAAATATCAGAAAAAATAGTCTGGACAAGCAGTCCATATCTTTCCGGACTGGGAGAGGAGGGAGCAAGCATTGTGCGATAATGTGTATATTATAATACTCACTTATCATAGATAGCACTGAAAAAGAAAACGAGAAGCGAGAGTTAGTAAATGCTGTCAACGGACACAAAAGGTGCAAGTGAGAAACACCAGAGAAGGGCTCTTTTTATATTTAAGATACCAAGAACAAACTGAATGCATTCTGCGTTCATTACAAGTTGAGTTCGTAGCACTGTAGACCCAATTAGACTTTTGTACAACTCACATCACTTTATGTAGTGTTTAGAAATTCATTATTGTATGAACAAGTCTTGTTGGAACGCCATATGCGAGTTCACCAGGACCGTTACATGTTTGTTCATTTATCACGTGTCTCCAAAGCTTAACAAATAAAGAATTGCGTAGGTGGGCTGGGTAATACAAGAAGATAACATAATCCGAAAACGTAAATACAATGTCAAAAGCTCTTAAAAAGTAATAATAATAAGTGTTACACTGTTTACGTACGAACGAATGCTGATAGTCTTTCGAAAAGGTATTACTAGAGCTTAAAAGGACAACATCACGTCCAAGGTTGTTCCCCTCTAGTATTGTGTGATCATAAAAAAAGGCGCAGATGGTGGGAAACAGCTCACCAACAAGGCAAAGCGTCACGAAAACTGTACTCTGCATCTTCTGAAGATAGGTGTGCCTGTATACAGTCAGGGAGGGCGCGTCGTTTACGTGTTTACCCAAGAACTGGTTCGAAAACCGTTACGTAGGCTTGCGCTTACAAGTCACGAAAAGTCGTAAACGAGCTAGGGTTTATATGTTCCTGCCGCAGCTAGATGTTCGAACATCTCGGCATCTCGGACAAGGAGTGGTGGAGATCGTGTATCTGCAGCATCTGTGCTCGCGCAGGTTAAGGTATATGAGGTGATCGTAAAGCCAATAATCTTCCTCCCGCACGTGCTCTCCTTTACATTCGCTTGAAGAGCAGGAGCTTAAAATAACACGAGTACAGGTAGTGAAAATATAATAAAAGCAAAGTTACACATACACTAATTTAATTCTTACTTTAACGATATATGTATTTCATCCTACCACTGGCAACCAGTGATTCTTTTCGCATTGCACAGTGACAGAGAAGGTGTTATTGAGCGCGACACCTCACGATTACAGTTAACTCTCACGTCGTGCTCTCTCTTTGTGGCGCACTTCCCAAAGCCTTCCGTGCGCTGACGGCTCACTCACTTTTGAACCCACGTGGAACGAACAACAGGTGCGACCAAATGCAACTGTTGTATACCAATCACGAGCGCGAACACAGAAAATGTAGCGATCGCACGTGCCGCTATTAGACAAGCGGGCTCGTTCCAGCACCATAATTCACCTTTTTGTTCCACACTTTGCAAACGCTTATTCGACATGTGTACCTGGTTCACCTTACGACAGGCGTTTGCTCCGTGCCGGTTCTTAATCGCTTCGTTTAGATAATAACTACAAATTGCGCAGAACATGATTCATGAGTCCGTTGTAACTAACAATAACGGCATGGTGAGTATGTTTATGGCGCAGTCGATGCTTTCTATTCGCTGTGTGGGATTCGATTCGCTCAGCTTCGAGCGATTAGCAGTCGCAGAAACACGGAGCAAGGAGTTGTTGCCTGGATGGCTGGGAAGATGAATACGGTTTACTGCGCACTGATTTGCATTGCAGGTAAGTGAATAGTAAGCGAGGTTCGTTTTTATCGGTTTCTGATTGACTTTTGAAGATTTTTCGTTGATAAGAGCGGACAACTAGAGAAAGATGCTCTATTCGCTCGAATTTTTGCGCACGGATATAATCTACGTGAGGTTTTATATGATCATTTGACGTAAGTCAACGACCTGTAAAGACAAAAAAGAAAAAGTGAGAAATGTCATCTCGCATATTTCGATCGCTTGCGTACGAATTCATGCTTCCGGCGTCAAAGACAGGAATAAACAGTCACCAGAACAACAACACTAAGGAGATTTTTCTTTCTTCTTTTTCATTTCAGTCCTGGCACGATCGGCATGTGAGTACAAGTCTCTTATTCGGTTCAGTATTCTTGTGCTCAGCGCAACAAAAATGAAGCCATAAACGCAGAGAGAAGCTAATATAAATTAATGAATGTCTCACTAACAGGGAGCAAAGACTATGAGGATAAGGAAGGGACCAAATGCGAGAGAGGGAAAGACCAGGACTGCGTCAAGGAGTGCGATAAGGATTCGCCAGGAAGCACCCCCAAATGCTGGGACAACGAATGTACGTGCGTTTTCTACGATGCCCTTGACGAGTTTGACTATAACGACAAGGAAGACGAGTAACGCATTCGCTAGGTTGCCTGGGAAATAAAAGAATGCCAGAATGTTTGTTGCGTTCAACCTCTAACTCCACTTCTATTTCAGTGAATTGTACCTTCTCCTGAAGGCCATTGTGCGCACATGTTTGATCGTGCGTATTTTGGGCGGCCCCTAGCGGCCCCCTACAGTCAGGCAGTCTTGTACTACACGTCGTGGTAACCACCATCAATTGGTAAAAAGTTTAACCCTTCAAGTCGAACCGCCTTCCCGTCAAACCGTAAATGAAAAAGCGTATCATGAAAAAGCGTTCAGCATAGCCAGAAGTCGGTTAAATTAACTTTGAAAGCATGTGGGAAACGTCGCAGTAGAAATACGTCATAATGCACCACAGCCATGTTGTATCAACGCGTTCGTTGGTCCCCAAGATCCAACACTTTCGATTAACGAGCACGTGACACGGTGACGTCACAAAATATTCTCTCGTGAGTCATTCTCATTGGCTCTTGAGATCATACTCCACGCCCACCGCTTCCTCACTGTTTGACGTGCACGGGACTGATGTTAGCAGACGACCGATATATGAAACTTGCTTTTAACATGTTTGTGCTCAACAAAAGCTTATTATTGGCATTCAAGTCCACCTCTTAAGTGAACTTGTCAACCAGAAGATTAGCAAGCCAGGAAGCTTTTTACCACGCGCTCAAGCCCAGTACCCCTAAGCCTGTCTCACAACCGCTGTACCAGCACATATGCGTCATGTGGTACAAAGGAGGTTGTCGATACCAACCCTTGGTCATCTGTTAGCACACTGCCGACACGATATGCTGCTAACATGAAAAACAATAATAATAACAGTGCATTATGTTCTTCCCCCTTTATTTGCGGTCATTTTAACCTTCTACTTGTTCAGCTTCAAATCTGTCGCAGCGACGGAACAATTAAAGAAAAAGGGTTCCTTCTTGAGCTGTCTTTTCCCTCCCTTTGAGGGAAGGGAGAAATGTGGTTGAATCCTCCAGGCTGCGCATTCGCTCAGCTCAGCCTGGATAGAATGACTTGCTTTAAAAAACACGATAAAGAAATCCCGTGTTTTCCTCGGTGTAAGGCGATGATGGACTGCAAATTCAGAAAAGTCACGGTGTTGCTTACAAAATTTACCTGTCAGAGATCGCATGACTTACGTATTTAAAGAGACACTCAGTTCCAGAAAGGTCACTTTCATAGCAATTTGTGGTTTCCTCATGATCCATATTAGCTCCATACTAGATACGGGTTCAAACTACCCCGTAGATTTGGAGAAATAAAATGAAAGAGATGGATAACGTCCTCTCCAGTTTCGGCAAGTTTCGGCATCTCACTCTCGCATTCTCCTCGACAAGCAACCCGACGACAACGTCATAGATGACGTTCTCAACTTCTCACCATACGTAACGCGCCAGCCTCTTCTCTCAGCGGCTGTGGTGTGGGGCCGTGGCGCCATCTATCGCGGCACCGTTCAAGCTCGCCAGCGCATGAACCGTAAACCAAAGGGCGCAAAATATGCTTCCGCTGAAGAAAATAGTGCGGCAGAAAAACTACAATTCGAAAGCCTTCCCCCCGGCTGATAAGAAAATATACCTCTGGGCGTTTCACCAAAGCGTTAGGAATTTTACAAAGCGCCGTCTCAAACTTAGTCCTGGGCCCGGAGTCCTCCTTTAAAGCATTTTTGGCCACTCACCACTCCCGTGTTAAGGGAAGTATCGCATTAACGTGTAACGACTGTCGTCACCCAGCGTGAGCTGACTTAATGCAGGCTCCAACGATCTGCATGCTCCGTTCAACCGTAAACTAAAGTGAAACGGATTGACTGCAGTCAGCATCATTCATGAGCGCACTTGTTCCTTCTAGCGGAGACTAGGAGCGTGGGTAAATACCCAGGCGAATAGGGCGGTCACGGGATACACTAGCTTTAGAGAAAATCACAGAAAGCCTATCGATGCGAAGGATAGGATGACGAGGAAACATTTAGTGCGAGAGTAGCCTCCGGAAGTTTATAGCAACGGATCCAGTGATGCAGCCCTCCCTGAAGCAGTATTCCTAGGACTGAAGTCGTTCGCAAAAATATGTAGCTACATATGCACATAGCGTGAAGTTTATGCACGTTTTCCGCCTGTCGCTGCGTAGAGAGGACCTTTGCCCTTACTGTAATCTACTGCCACAGTGACACATTACTTCACTCGTGACGTGCTCTCTTGCTTCTGACCCAAGCAGCACAGTGTACTGGAAGTCAGGTGCAGGAGTGGTTCTCCCAAGCGGCACAATGTACTGAAACTCGGGTGCAATAGGGGTGGACGGATGTATCAAGGTTGCTTTTGAAGTTTGCGGCACGTCAGAAAGACAGCGACAAAAAGATAAGATACCTGACGACCACACGAAGGTGCCGCTTGAGCAACGTACTAGGTGAATGACCCCCACTAAAAGCAAAACGAAAAGCGGTATCGCTTGGGAGGACCTAAAGGCTCCAGTATGTATACAGCAGCTTCTATGTGTATAGGCCTGTTGCACTAAAGTTTCGCAGCGCCGGTCCAGCCCCTAGAGCACAGCAGCGCTACTAAGCGGTCGTGTCTCGTGGTTCGTGCTGCTGTGCTAGTGTTCGATAATGTCTTGCCTACCGAAGAAAAGGAAGCCCGGT
>JARGYV010118846.1:0-32135 GCA_029532675.1 Ornithodoros moubata | reverse complement strand
AAAAAAAAAATCATGTTCACACAGCCTTGTTTGTAAGCAGTGAAAAATCAGAATTGTGCAGTACACATCCCATCTCAGTGAAGTTCCCTCTGAACAAAGCAGTCAGAAATGTCTTCACAAAACACCACTCAAGATATCCACTCTGCATTAGTTTCTGACTTAGGTCCTTTTGAGAAAGGCGATGACACTCAAATGTGCGTGTGCCATTCGCAACTACATGAAAGCTATATGACATAAGTACCAGGAGCATAAATAGATGGTACAATGGATGCTAGTGTCAGCATATTGAAACATTTATAGAATGTTTAACCTTTCACTGTCATCATAATATGGAAGAGTAATGCAAAAATCTGTTTACAATATTTTATTGTCCTATATCAGTCTTGTCTATGTAGTGGCACTTGCTTGAAATATTTTTTTTATTGAGAACAAAAAGTCAATAGGACTGTAAGCTCTCATACCAAACAAAGAAAAAAAAAGAAAAAAACTCAAATGCTAGCTTAACTGTGCATAAAGACACAGTGCACCCAAAATTTTACAATATAAATGTACCCATTAAAATGCATAAAATGTTCCAATGTCTAATAAAAAAGTGTTGGAAAGAAGCACTAAATTCACTTACTGTTGTGCAAGACAGCAGCAGAATAAAACAGCTCTAGACATACGCAAGCCATACACATGATAAGGCCATTAACACTTCATTGCAAAGGTTCTGCACAAAATGAGCTGTAAAACCACAAATTGCAGCAAGGCGCGTGGAGAATTATAGAGGTATTTGACCAATAAAGAGGCCAAGAGTAGTTGATATGTCTCACTGCTCTCACCAATAGCCATTTCAAACCGCATAAGCCACTTGGACTTTAAAGATTGCTGTGTAAAGACCACATGTGTCTTACAAAACAGCGTCTAAAGGGTAGCAAAGATACAGGACAGTCAATATCATATGGTGACAAACAGCAGACAAAACTGACCCCCCAAACATCACATTTCCCAACAAGAACAGGTAAGCTGAATGAAAAGGCCTCTTTCAGGGGAAGGAATCATGCGTGACAAAGACAAGAGCAGGGATTTTCGGTCTGGTACGTCCTTGAGAACCTTTGCACATGCTGAAGAAAAGTTATTAACATTCTTTTCACTTAGGAAAGACTTTATACTGCTGCACAGCGCTTTGAATGAATCTTCTTTGAGGGCAGTCTTCAGGGTTCCAAGGATGTTCTTCCACTCAGTCTTCACATTGAGTACTGTGCCGCTGCCACTTGCTGCTGAAGAACTTTTATCCTGGAAAGCTTGCGCTGTAGCTGGTGGCTGGAGGCCCTTCATTGGAACCATCAGCTTTTGCCTTTTGGGGGGATGCTGTTGTACAGGAACAACTGAAGAACTAAACTCAATTTTTCGTAACGTGTTGAACTCTGATGAACGGTCAGCCTGTGTGTTAAGCGCATCAAATAAACTGACAGTCCCATTTGTGCTTAGAGACGCGATTTGATTAGCAGGATGACCAGACTGCCTGTAGCTACTCATTATGTCTTTGTCAGTCTCGGTTTCAAATGTTGCACAACCAGCAGTCACAGTTGTCTTGAGCACTGCACTTTGTGCACTCTTGCGCGACATACTTTCGAACGAGGAGCTACTGGCGACGCATCTTTTGATAGTTGGAACAAATGCTGCACAAATGCTGTCCACATCTTTAAAAAATTTGCACATATCTCTCATTAGCGTCCCAAACTCTGAATAGACTTTAGCTCTCTCTCTGACCCACTTTGACAGTTGGTTTTTGTTACGGTGATCGGTGTAGCGGCAGTCGAAAAACACTATTGCGCCGAAATCGTTTCGATGTCGGATGACCCGTCCCACAGCCTGATTGACTGCCCTGGTGGCTTGCAAGAGGTACCAGTCATTCCCAGAAAATTCTTTGCTGGATGCGGAGCTGTCCAAATACTGTTTTTTAAGCTGCACTCTAGGGTCATAGAAAGGTGGAAGTGGAAGTCCAATGACAAAGGCTGCCCGTGCATATTGGTCCGCAAAGTCCATCCCTTCACTGACACGACCTCTACACACTGCCAACAGAACACAGCCTTGCTTTTCTGGAGAGTCGACATTTTCGTAAAAACTCTGTATGAGGGTTGTGAAGTCCAGATCCCGCTGTCCTTCTCTTACAACAGGCTTCAGCAAGGTTAGACTGGCAAAAATGCTGGCTTCCATCCACGCATCCACACATGTCTTCAGCACTATGTAGGATGGAAAAAATACCAGGACTCCCCCGGGAATGAAGCGCGTTAGATTACAGAGAGATCGTCCCAGGGAATGTAGGAACTTGACGTTTGACCGGTTCTCGTAAGAGCACCGCAGCGGTGTACCATCACAACCCTTGCTGATGATGCTCACAAAAACCTGCTTTTCTGAGATAATGTGTGGATTCTCGAGTCTCACCGGAAACGGGATACCAAGCTCAGCAGCAAACGAATTCAGTGGGGAGAGTGTTCCACTAGTCAGTATGATACTATGCACTCCCTGCTTCATTAGGCTGGCCATGCTCAAACCAGGAGAGAAGCACCAACAGTTCAGGACCCATCCACCCTTTTTTGATGTGCTTGAAACTGTCCAGACATCAGTGGGTCCCTTCTTTGCTTCATCTTTTTGAATGTGCACCTTGTATTTCGATGCAAGAGCAGAGTATAGCGAGCCACTTTCATCCTCTATGGAGTACATAATACCGAGTATGCTTGAAAACTTGTTCAAGCCTGTACCTTTTGCACTGAAGTGACCAACAGCGTTAACTTCCAGGAAGGATACAGCTTTATCCAAAAGGTCAAGAAATGGATCTTTGTTTTCATGAGTGATTCCAGATGAGGATAGCAATTCAAGCATAAAGTTTCCGGGCTTGGTAACTGGACTCCCACCGGCGCCTTGAACTACTTTGTCGATACTTTCTTCAATTGAATGGAGCATAGCAGTAACCTGAGCAATTTCCTGAATGGAAAAATCTGGTGGTGCCGTTGTATCAGGCATGAATGATTCACTCTCCTTGACCTTAAGAAGCTCCATGACATGAGTGGCATCCTTTATAGCTGTTGCTAGATCAGACGACCGTATTTCGAACGACATGCTTTCCTCACACATGTTCTCGATGTTGTGTGCCTCATCAAATACCACAACATTGCCCTGAAGCTCCACACCATGAGCCTTCCTGGACTTGGGGTCGACAAGGTAGTTGTACGGCATAAATATTATATCAGCTTTGTTCTTCAATGACCTTGCAGCGTAATACGGGCAGCAAGTAAATTTTCTACCAAGCTTCGCTAGATCTTCAATATCAACGACAGAACTCTCTTGATATTCCGTCTGCGTCATTTTTGTGTCATAGTTTAAATGAAAACCACACGTTTTCGTTGACACCTTTTGTTTGCACATTCGGAGCTTCGAGCTGTTGTCAGGTAGCTTCTGCACGTCTGCGTGAAGGCATAGCTGGTCACGCGATCCCAGCACAACAGATTTTACGTATTTGTAGTTGCATTTTTTAAGTTCGCTAACGACTTGAGAGAGCTGAGAATGGGTTCTTGAACTGTATATTATCTTTGGCGTCCCACACATTCCAGGAATATCTCCCCTTGGATCATCGAACGCGTCTGTCAGCGAGGTGAGTATGCCAGATCGTCTTCCACCTGACTGAATCTCTCCGATGCCGATGTTGCCTTTCAGTTGCAATGCTGCTTTCTTATCTTCAAGCCAAGCAAGTGTAGAGCATAACAACGAAAGTGTCTTTCCTGTACCAGTTGGACTTTCCAAAATACCATTGCTACCTTCTTGGAGGCATTGGATCACTTTCTCCATGTAGTTCTTTTGCACCTCATACGCTTCATGAGGGAAATGAACGGTTACTCCTCTGATGTTCAGTATCTGAGACGTCATCGTGTCAGTGGCAGTCGGTACGATACACGGCACATAACACACACATAAGTGGCTCACGAAACATAACACTCCGTGAGAAAGCGCATTGCCTCAGGATTTCCCGCCAGATCTTGTGCATGCTTACATTCTGATTGACTTTGGATTGCATTGGCTATTACTAGCCGATATAGCTACAGCTTGTATTCATCATTGTTGCTTGCCGAAGGGTTCAATTTGAAACTCTGAAACAAACTCTGAAACTCTGCCTGAGCTAGAGGGAATCAAAAACGAACGCCAAGCAAACTCAGACGAGCTCACTTGAGCTTTCTCTATTTATTCGTTGTTTTCACTCAAGCTCAGGC
Organism: Ornithodoros moubata; assembly: GCA_029532675.1. Classification (NCBI taxonomy): domain Eukaryota; kingdom Metazoa; phylum Arthropoda; class Arachnida; order Ixodida; family Argasidae; genus Ornithodoros; species Ornithodoros moubata. The sequence continues at coordinate 27,885 of JARGYV010118846.1, read as the reverse complement.
ATATTTTGTTATGAATCTATTCTACCAGCTTACCTGCGTATATGCAATTTTATATGTGAAAATTCGCACTCAGAAAACTAAACTATTCAGACTAACAGATATTATTCTTGATAGCAACTCCAACTATGGACATGCCTAAAGCAAAAAGTTTCCTGGGCCTCTCACCATTACGATTTGCTGGGCGTTTTCTAGTTCTTGTTTCACCTCCGGTTCATTTGCATATGATCGAGGTGCGCGGGAAGTCAAAGTACGTGCATATTTGGAAATTTTAACTAAATATATAAGCTTTTACTTGCGAGTAGTTAAAGGGCCCGAGACAACTCGCGGGTCAACTGTTTACAGTACAAGCGCTGAAGGCAATAGATAACACACATCCCTCTCACCGCTGGAAACGTCGGTGCTGTTTTCTGATTCAGCTGCAAAAATCCCTTCTCTCTTGCCGAATGCCTATTTCGCGAGAGACGCGGAAATGACGTATGCTAGCTGAGCTCCTGCTATGGATTTCTGGCTACTTGTGGCTAGAATGGACGAATCATTTCGGCAGACTGATGGACTTTATGTGAGCAGGTAGCCCGGTTCTTCCACATAAAAAGCCAATGGCATTACTGGTCACAAACAGCAGTTCATCAAGATTATTTCACAAATTACAAATGAGTTAAAATGATGTGAAAACCATCACTAAGTACTATGTTATGCCATCAGGGGGACAAATGCACTCAAGTAGTTTTAACGTCACTGTCCCCCTTCTCCGTTAGAACGAGGCGGGTGAGGAGGGGGTGCGAGGTGCATTACGGCGCGCTCGATTTAAAAAGAACTACCGGGCCAATCATGACGAAACTCTGCAGGAATGTTTTATATTTTCCGCCCTTCGATATTCAACCAAAACATCTGAAAGAGGAACTTGTTGTCCGTGGCCTTTAAGCATGTATAATCTCCCCTGTTTTCGAATGGCTCTGATTCAAACGTTAACTAACTTATTCTACTTAATTGGTAAACGTAGAGTTATTCACTTTGGATGACATATTATCTGCCGGACCATATATGTCGTCTGCAAAACAGATTTACAATTCATAATAATAGATCTTTCTTAAATAGAAAAGTAGACAAAGAAAAGCTGTATTTTCTTATCCGTTACCGAACAGACTCACATACGTTCAACTTTCAAGCATATACTATAGAAGCATGTAATTGAAATTAAGGTGTACTAAAGACTGATAATTTCATGAACCAGTCATTTTGTACCGACACCTGGCTCAATCCCCCAGATTTCCGGTTAAGGACATTACCTACTACATCACATATCGGCTCTACTTGACAAGAAGTATGTGGGATATGGGTTTGATTTCCCGTGCCGGCACAAAACGCCTTTACATATTTCGTACCAGGTCATTATGGACGTATCCAAGAAATTGTCAATATCGTTCTCGTTTACACTAACTTTTACATCGTTTGCGCCGGACCTTTAAATGAGAAACGGTATTGACCAAAGTGGGCATAACTGCGAGTGGTAATCTAAGGACCGCGCGGGTACCTATATACACACGCAGTTTGCTGAACACAAGCGGACGGCATAGGACCGTTTTTCATGTCGGGCTTGTGCACTATACGAGGGGCGTCCTATAAGTTCTCGGCCTGACACAGAAGGGGTGCGTGCAAAGACACGAAACATTATTGGAGCACATGGACACCTCTTTTCGCGCCACCAAAAACACAGCACGTACGCACAACACGGGTCTCCTGTGGTGGCCGCCAGCTGGTGACGAACCGCTCAATCGAGCTAGCTAATATGGAGGAAGTGAAGACACGTGCGGTAGTCGAATATTTGTCTCGGAAGGGCCTAACTTCGACAGTCATCCACCAAGACATGATGGCGACGTTGGGAGAGGATGCATCATCCTACAGCACGTTGAAGAAGTAGGCTGCGGAATTCAAGGGAGGACGGGAGAGCCTCCAAGACGACTCCCGTCTTGGCTGACCTGCAGAAGTGACCGCGCAAGAAAACATCGACCGTGTGCACGATGAGAGAATGGCAGATCCCCAACTAAAATTCCAGACCATCACACAGGTCACAGGAATCTCCAAAACAACAGCTCACCTCATCTTGACCAAACTCCTTGACATGCGCAACGTCTTCGCCAGATTGGTGCAAAGATTGCTCACGTGTGACAAAAAACGTCCGAACTACACAACATCCAAGGACAATCTTGAGCTTCTCAGGGCATATCCTGCGGGCTTCAGTGCCCCGATTTGTGACTGTAGACGAAACCTGGGTCTACCACTCTCAACCCGAGAGCAAAACCCTATCCAAGCAGTGGAAACACTCCTCCTACCCAGCGCCAAAGAAGGCTCGGCCCGTTCCATCACGGTTTTCTGGGATTCGGAGGGCTCATCGATTACTTTAAGAAAGGGCACACCATCACCGGGAGCTACTACGCAGGCCTGGGTCATGGTTCGCGGTATGCGATCAAGTTCAAACACCGCGGTATGTTCCGGAAGGTTGTCAGGACAAAGCATCCCCACATCGCGCTGCTGTGACGATGGTTGCCACCCACTCCTGCGGCTTTTCTGTGGACAACTATCCACAGTACTCGCCAGACCTGACTTCATTGAGCTCCCATCTCTTCCCCCAGATGAAAAAGGAATTTTCTGGTGGTCGCTTTTCCAGTGATGATGACGTCATTGATACTGTGATCCGGTTTTTCGAGGACCCAACGTCCTACCTTTTTTTTTTTTTTTTTTTCCACCGGGATCCAAGTACTGGAGCATCGTTGGGCGAAGTGTGTGGACCTCAAAGGGGACTATGTTGAAAAGTAACACAAGTTCGTTCCACTCTACTCGCTTTCTTCTGGGACAGGCCGAGAACTTTTGGGATGCCCCTCGTAATGTCGTGTAAAGTAAACGTCTTGTTGGTTTTCTATCCTCGGTCTGAGCTACTGTTCTTGGGCTTCCTGTAATGCGGACTTGAGTGACATCCATGCTTAAGAAATATTTTGAAGACAGAAAAGAGAGAGCTAAAAACGAGACGGGAAATTTTTTTCTGCTGCCTGCTGGAGTACGACGGAGTTAACAATGCTTGGGCGCAGCTGTATCGCGACCAGATCCAGTTTATTTTTATTTTTCCTTAACCTTTCCCATAGGCTTTCTCAACACCTCTACCATCGAAATACTTCCGAAATAACTTCCTCTTCCCCACCGGACCACCAAAAGAAAAAAAAAAGAAAAGAAGGGAACGATAGAAGAACAAAAGGCCTGCCTTATAGTGCCCCACAACTTGAATGTGACAATCATGGCTTGGAACCCCTTGAGTGAATACCCTGCTTTCCACGATAATGTGGAATCGGCGTGTGTAGTCGTAGATTGCAGACCCACGTATGGACGGCACAAGAAAACCAAGGAAGATAGGACAGGGGCTGAAAAAGCCCCCTTCATTCAGTGCGCACCACGTGTCGCGTAAGGTCCATCCGAAGATCTTTTCTCGAGGCGAAAATAATTTATATATGGAGGCGCCGTGGAGAGCATAAATGTATGGACACACGCGCAGACACCAGGGTCTGATGTATGGTGGAACAAAAAATAACTGACAGATCCTGTAAATAAATAACAATTAAAAAGCTTCCCCGACCTGTAAAAACATTCAAGCTAACAGCGCTGTCCAAGACAAGAGATTTTTTTACTTGTTTGTTTACATTTTTTTTTTTACTGGAACTGCCCAAGGCGGACGCTATAAAGTTTACGGGCGGCATGTCGTAAAGGCACGCAACCGGCAGCGCTAACAATAAAAAACCTCGCGCAGGACTCTCGCAGGGACAGGAAAAGAGTAGTGCTACGTCCTTTCGTCCCAAGACAAATGGCTCTGGACATTGCCCAAAGCGGGAAGACCAAAGCGGTATCTACAGGACACGAATCGCGTTGAAAACATTAGGCACCGCGAAAACAAAGTTACTTCTGTGCCTTTGAAGGAAGTAATGGAAGTGAAATGGAATAAAGATAACATGAGACGAAAATGGAACGCGATTGCTGAAAGGCCAGAATGCAGACGACATCATCGAGTCAGGCTGTGACACGGTGAACCAGAGTACTATAGGCAGCGACTCTTCGTTGGAGGGTGCATGCCCAGAAAGTAATTTGACAAACACTACATGTGCGAGGCGAGATTCCTAATACGCCGGCATTTGGCGACATGAAGCTCGTATGAAAAATGACATCGTGTCATGTCGCGGTCATACAGCATCCAACATAGGTAATATTTCTTGCCTCACTATTGTTACGTGTGATCTCTTGTTTCGCAGTTCATGCATTTTTCTGCTGCATGCATCACATTGAATTTTGGTGCTCCACATCGTTGCAGGATGAACAGTTAGAACTTTTTTTTTCACATTTTTTAGACAATTATATTTATTCATGTCATCAGCATTAAACTTGAAGTAATAAAGGGTTGCGAAGACAAGGCCTATGTATTGTAGGAAAAACCACCTCCACAGCCAGCTTCGATTAAAGACTAATCGCACACGAATAATACAAGATTAAGTGCGAGAGGCGAAAAAAAAAAAAGAAGGCCATAGATGTACGTTAAGCACTGAGCACGATTAAATCCAAACTGGCATGTCATTTATGGCATTCAAGAATGCACAGATATAATTCAACATACAACTGAGCAACTAAGTACAGCATTACAGCCAATACTGCACCAGATGCGCCGAAGATTAGTCTTAGAGCATTTAGATCAGCATGCTATGCTACAGGCAAGGTGTTCTACTTTCCTTCCATAGAACTATGGTGTAACTTTGTATTCTTGACTTTTACATTACCATGAAAGAACGAACGTGGTGTTGGTAATTTTACTATTCACTGATCCCGCCTCAAACCGTAGAAAGGGGAGTAACGAAGAAGAGAAGTTATGTGAGTGTGGAATCAAGGGAGTTCAAATGAAAGAGGCTAATGGTCGGAGAAGAGAAGGCAGAAGAAGAAAGGACGAACAAATCAAAGGTCTACTACTACCACTACGTTCCTGGCCTACCACCTCATTGTTTAAGCGCCACGGATACCTAGCACCACCACCACCATTACTATATACACAATGATAATGCGGTATGAGGAGGAAACAGATACATGTCTGGATCCCAGCAGAAAGGACATGCATTTGAAGCATATCAACAGGTCACGTTCTCTTGAGCGCACATCTCTGCCCACTCTTGCCGCCGAGAAGGAAAAATAACCTTGATCATGAGAATGATGAGGATGGTTGCTGGAAGAAAAGCGTGCTCTCCTTTTGCACCAGTTCGAAAATGGGTTGTGGATAATGTCTCCGACCTTCTTGCGCTAAGGACCTTCAAACATCCAATCTCCTTCCATTACATCAACTTCTTATACGCACTGAGTACTCTGAAATCACATTAATATCTATTCGTTTCCCGTTTAGGCAATAATTTTGTTTGTCCTTTCACTTAATTTACTATAATCCAAGTCTACTAATCCACTTATAAGTCTATAATCAATGTATGACTGATCAATACTCAGTCAACTCATGCATGACTCAAGTGCAAAAATATCAAGTTAGCAGGAGATGTACGAGTCAAATTTCCACCCCCAGCTCATTTCTCATATCTTATGACAAGAGGTACCTATTTTAGGAGTCCTGAAACGAGGGACAATGGTTCGCGTATGTTACAGAGCCGGGCGCTATATATATATGTATATATATATGCAAGAACTGTGGAGGAGTTGGTCGGACGGACGCGTAAATGTATAAGCAAATAGAAAAAGGAAGCGCGGACAGCAGTAGTGCGAGAGTAATAGAAAAATATTTATTAGGGGCAGCTTGAGGAAATTTCCTCAAGCTGCCCCTAATAAATATTTTTTCTATTACTCCCGCACTACTGCTGTCCGCGCTTCCTTTTCCTTTCAATTCTTTTTTCTATTTGCTTATATATTCACGCACACACACGCACACACACACAAACACAAAAAAGTTCTACAAGGCTCAGGTATGTAAAATGGTGAAGTACGTGAGGTAACTAGTAGGCATGTGATGGATTCTTGTCAATAGAGCAAGTCGAAAAGATAGGGTCAACGACTAAATGTCCACTGAAAGCCACGTAACTTGAGAGTGAAACAGAATTCATATTACTCAACATTGATTCAAAACTGAAGTAAACCAGTAAAAAACATATAAATAAAACTGGTAACAGCAAACAATGCGCCAGATTGGGTTAGGAACCCATCATTTCATATTATAGCGTATGGGATACACGAAGGAAGTGTCGACACTGGCCACAGACATTTTCTCGATGTGGACATTATGTGTGCAGGTATCGCCGTCCCTCCCAGCAAACAAGCCTTGTAACCTGACAGTGAACAAGACAGGCAGAGCGATACCGTCTTCCAAATCACCTCAGGCGACACGCTTCCTCACCTCACGCTAGAAATACCGACAGATTCTTCGATAAGGAGCGTCAGTGGGCGATGTCCATGACGAGCTTACTCACTTCGTGTGGTGGAGTCGCTGGATGAAATAGTCCGCCCAATGTTCGCCCTGGAGTTCCCTCCACTGGAACCTACGCTCTGCATCGTACAATCACTAAGTTCTATACACCGTGCCTGGTATTTCCTTCCGCGCAACTACGACGAGGGTCGCCCCGTGCTGGGGAGGAAGAGAACGTTCTCTATTTCGGTGCTCAGAGGGAAAGGAGGACTGCTTTCATTCTTAGCCGTTGCCAACCGCCTCACTTGCTGTAACAGTACGAACAGTCATCACAAATGTAGCACGTGCGGGGCGGCAGGATATTTTCGCTATTGCGAGCTTGGCAAGCGTGAGCGCGTTTCATTCTTTTTATATATATTTACATATATGTATTAAGCCAAACGTAGATCTAATTCCCAGCGATGCGAATGATTCTTTGATGTGCTCTGTTCTGCTTAGATGGAAGCTCTCTAAAATTCTCTTTGACTCTCCTTCGACTATGAACACAGTTAACTTCAGAGGGTATTGAGGATAACAAGGGCCAATGCTTGGAAAGCTATTCGGTGGCATTCATGCGAAATGTTAGAACTCGTGGTTCCATGTTATGAGACGTATGATTATCAGAAGTTGAACTACGAAGAAACAAATCCAACAATTCGATGGAGTGAAACGAAGCTGCATTCAACCTAAGGCATTTTGCCTTAAATTATCGAGATATTTTTCGGAGATCGTATTCATGTTTGTGTAGAGGACAGGAGACACGCGCATCCTGCTCGAGTGGAACAAGTTTAATAACTGCTATAAGCTCATGCTCATTTTTATTGCATCAAACATAATCTTCCATGCGGCTCCCTAACGGTGGGGCTTCCCTACTCTGCATTTCAAGTAGCGAAATGGATGGCAAGTAGACGTGCCCAGGTGACAGTGCGTCGAGATTTCTGGCTCGAGTAGTTATCGAGGGGCTGATGCAAGTGGCGGAGGGCGACGAGAGGGTGTTAGCATCGAGGTGTCCCAGCTTGGCACGGTCGAGAGTAACGACGTTGTTGGGCAACCCGTTGATATAGAGCTTGATAGTTTTGCGCGTGCGGTCATATACGCGGTAAGGTCTATCGTAATGAGGTGCGAGGGATCAACGGAGCGCAACCATGTCTTAGGAAGATGTGATTATAAGACTAACGATCTTATGGAACAAAGACCTTCTGTGTTAAGGGTCGGCAAAGTGGGGTAGGGGATGGGCGTTTAAAGAATGTCGGTGTCGCAGACGGTGGATGTACTGTACTTGGTCTGGTTAAAGGGTATACCTGAAGGCGCGGTGTCCATGTGAGTTTCCTGGGAGGCGCAACAAGGTTCCGAAAACCGACTCCGCAGCAAAGCATGAAAGGATTCTTTAAGTGCGGACCGTATGCCATGCAAGACGACCGGAAGGTGACTGACCCAATGGCGTTGGGCTTCTCGAGAAATGTAAGAGAACTTGCTGGCTGAGGACGAAGAAGCGGCGATGTGGGCACTTTATGAGACCATTTGAGGTAGGGTGATATGTTTTTGTCTTGATATGATGGAGCAAGCAAGTTCACGAGGGAGGACATTGGAAGGAGAACTTTGAAAATGTCGACTGCTGTGGTCGGTGGCAGTACGGACGGATAATCCGGACGGGTAATCTAATTGAGAGATCCAGGTAACGAAGATGACTTCTGCGACTGTGTCGGTGGTGCTATCTAGTATTGCGATGGCTTTAGGCCACCGTATATAGCGATTGATGGTGATAAAAATGTGACGAGTGTTTGGGAACGGTGGAAACGGGCCGCTAGCATCGACGTAGAGATGTCGAAAGTAAGCGTCATGTAAGGGGAATCGGGCAGCAGAAGTCGTGATGTGGCGGTTGGTCTTGGCTTTTGGCAAGCTTCTCGTGCCTTGCTTCAGCGTCGTACGACTCGTTCACTCTCAGCCAGACATAACGGGAATGAACGAGTCGCTGGGGTGACCACCGTGAGACGGGGAAGCACACCAGCTGCTTGGTTTCCACCACCATGTATGTACCGAATGTCTCTCGTGTACTTTGAGATCAGCAGAAATGACGAAGGTCAGGCGTTGAGAGTCTGTGGTACGATTTGACTTAAAGACGATCTCACAGTTGGCAATACAAGACGATGGTGATTTATGATCAGTGAGGACACAGAACTGTTGGCCAAAGTGCTTGACGGCATAATAGATGATGGGGAGTTCTCTAATGTAGAATACTGAAGGTAAAATATTTCTCCTCCGATGACTTCAGTCGCTGAAAAAAGAAAGCCATTTGAGACCAGCCAGCGAAGCAGTGTTGCTGTAGCACAGGGCCGGCGGCATGCGCAGAAGCATCGACCACGAGTGGCAGTGGGCCGTTGGAGACTGGGTGCACGAGCATGACTGTTTCAATCCAACACCATGTTCCATGCGACCCCCTAAAGGTGGCCGTTACATGATCTTCCAAGCACGCTGTTAGTTTGAGGTATGCAAAAAATATAATAAGCTAAGGCTGGTGCGTATAGAGTATGCGGTTGAATGAACAGGCTCATTATCTCTAATGTGATGTGAACTGGTCGAATACAAATCTGGCGGATGGGTTATGTTGGGCTCACGGTACATGTATTCTGCATCATATGGACAATTTGGCTCTGGTTATGTTTCTAAAGTTCCTGACCACTACGTAAGTAATTAATCCCCTTTAGATCAGTTCTGTGAACGCCAAGGGTGTGTGCCCCGTGTCACATGTGCTTGGACGTGTGCTGGAGACAGCATGACCTGTGTCGACGTAGGGAGAGTGCGACAGCTGAGTCATTTTTCATCATTTCCTGTTACCGGTGTCTATGCGTGCGCCTAATTTATCGTAGTCCTCCCTTTCATCACGTGGAACTGCGTAATAGCTGGCTATCACGGCTACAATGATGACATTGACACGCATCTCCTTATTGTCACCGTTTAATGTTGTTGACTGTGGTGAACCATACCAAATGGATTCATCACTTCTGAAACCTTTGCCGGAAACTTCCGGCGCACCGTGTAAAGAGGGCTTTGCCTCACATCGAAAGCGCATTGAAGAACTGGCCGCCTGTATACAACAGGAGAGGAGATAATCGTGAAAGGTGGAGTGAGCATTGTACACTATAGTACACTGTACTGCTTCAGATGACAACGAACCCTGAATGGCAGGTCTCTAAGGCGTCTGCACAATAGTAGTCGCACTGCTTCCATGGGTAACATATCTCAGACGTTTACTTGCGCAAACGGCTCCCATCATTCGCACTTTTTTACACGGAATACATAGGCCAATAAAATGTATGGTGCCGTTCTGCACAGTCGCATGCACGAGAAACAATAAGACCAGTGGGGTCGGTGTACCGTGATTTCACGACGTCTTCATTTGGTTTGGCTTTCATGATTCTGGATATATCGCGTAGTAAGTGTAATCCATACGAGTAGCAGCGAAAAAGGGATATTGGAATTCAAACGGACAGCCTTCAGATTTGAAAGGCAAAGTATTTTACCACACTCGTCGAGAATGTGTCTTCAAAGTGGTCTGTTATGTGTCATTTCTGTCATTCACCACCACACAGATACAGTACTTGTGTTGTAGTTGTAATACAGTAGTTGCGTCAACGAACGTTTCAAGCGGAAGTCCACCCTCGTTCAGCCACTGTTTGTGATGTAAACTTTGTCACCCTCTGGAGAGCCCCTCAAATGCCCCTGTGCGCTCCATCATTTTCCTAATGCCACAGTATTAGTGCTTGTGCGAAGTGAAATTCATTCCGTGTAAACCGGCAAGCAGGAGAAGACAAACAAGAAGAAAAAGAAGCGGCAGACTTTTATGGATGATATAAATGTTGGTGGTAGATTAGGTCAACAGGAGTGCCTTATAGCGAACTATTTGTTACATGCCAAGCACACAACTAACTGTATTAAATGACATCATTACGGTGAATTAAAAAGTAAGCGACTGACTAATCTAAAATTTGATTTGCCTCGCATGTGTTAAATTATGTTATCTTGTGTGTTGTGCTTTGGTATGAAATATTTGACTTCCGCATTTTAGGAAGACAAAAGAAAGGTATTTTTTAACGTAGATCGAGCTTTCTGCGTGGTGTGTCTCAACAACAGTACTTTTAGTGTTGAAATTTCACTGCTCTCCCACACTGAGTTACTGTACGTGAGATCATCAACGACAGCAGCATCGCGGCTGGAGATGGAGAGGAGGATTTTTCGAATGCTAGCATCGGTCGATTGAAGCTGGACTGCGGGGCGCACATCTGGAACAAAGAGCATGGACGAAGTTAGAGTACTGTCAGCCATGGAGACAATGCTAGTCGCTGAGTTGTCAGAAAAGATTGAACCGTTGACGCCAAGAAAAGAGAGCTGCAGATTCTGAACGAGGAAATCACGAGCTTGACCGATTTTGATGTTTTAGAAGGACAGGTAGAGAATTACGCAGAAGAGAGGACCAGGGAAACAATGACGAAGTGACTTGCACGCTGAAGGTTGCTAACGACTCAGGGTCTGCCAGCCTGAGACATTTTGCTTCAACTTCAACTTGGAATACGTTCATCACAGACATATAACCACATCGCAGCACACTGAAAACGAGCTGCAAGGGATTACGAATATCATGAAAAGTGAAGGGGAAAGTCGGGAAAGAGTACAGCATAACACGAAGCCGACCGGCCACAGTGCGAAGCTGACACGCTCCACCAACACGCTTTACATCTTTTTACAAGCATACACAACTTACACACATAGAGAGATATACGCGCATTCTTCTGTCGAGCCGAAATGCGTGTTCCCTGTGACGTACAATCACACATCGTAAGACTCCAATCACCAATGTACGTAGTGACATCTCAGTAAGGTTACATTTTTTGCACAATAACACATGATGAGGAAAATCTCAGCATCTTTAGCTTCGGTGATGAAGTCAGTCTCTTTTGCCTTGAGACCGATGGTCATCACTGACCTCAACAGGAGGCTTATGAGAGAGTCAATGTACATTTTGCCTCGTGGGAATTGAGTCAGCCGCGCTTCTCTAACCATCCCTCCCGCTTAAGGGAGTTTTCGCGCCTTTTTTCCTCACCTATTTGATTAGTTATAACCACATCTTTGCAAATAAAAAATTTGAGCTGTATTTGAGATTTTTAGAGGTTATCTTATCGGGGCCACTTATCTGTCACCCGAGCCTGTTCGGGGGAGCGCGACGTAAGAGCTAAGGGAACAGAACGGAAGGAGCGTGAGTTGGAACGGAGAGTCGTGGCGGAGAGTTGCAGCGATGTTTGCTGTGTACGACCTGGGATGGAGTGGGGAATTGAGCATGATCAAAGGGTAAACAAACAGTTTTGTGGATGCTAAGGAACGTTCTGTTTGCGTTGTTTCTCCGACTGGGGAAAAATGGGCTGGGGTCAGCCCCGAGAGTGGGACCGCCGCCCGGTGGTTTGGACAGTGAAGGCAGTGTTTTTTTTTTTTTCCTACAGACTTTGTTTGTGGTTGTCTGTTTTTGTCCCTCCTAGTCACGTGTTTTTCATCATGGACCATGGAATAAGTTTCCTGATTGTGCGCGATTTTTGTTTCTTGGGACTATTACCGGCAAGGTACAGCGATTGAAGGACAGGCTTATGAACCAGTCAAAAGGAGTCGCTAACGACGTATGCAATGTCGAAATGAAACACCTAAGATAAAATTATGACAAAGAGCGCCGACGTAGCGGCACAGGTGCTTAAAAGTCGGGAAGTATCAAAGTGCCAAAGGAGTCTAATGGGGATCGGAGGACAACGTACACAACTTTCATGTGGAACCATTCATGGACTTCGTGTGAACCGGAAGTAGAGCTATGCACAGCCGAAGCATGCCACCGCCATTGCCGCCGCCGCCGCTGGCACTGACCCAGCACGCCGATGCATATACAGATCTTACAAACTGGCCAAAAAGTAAGTAAACGAATGATAAAAAATTTATTATATGGCCTTCTTGAAACACTGTGGCACGAATCTAAGAGCATATGGTGTCGTGCTTTACCTCGTCACTGAGAAGCCAGGTATGGAGGTAGTCTGCGCTTATACTTGGTAATATCCAAAGTCCAGCGCTGCACCTCAAAGGAGAATCTCGCTACAAAACTTCTACCAGAACTCACGGGAACGCTGGTCGGCAGGAGATTAGCTCAATTCGTGAAAGAAGGTCTTAGCACTACTGAGATACACGGATGAACAATCAATATACAGTCCAATTCCGAAAGCTGACGTTTTGATATACGGGAAAGTGAAACACAGCGAACATGTTGACACGACGACTGTCACCGTCCACTGCCGTCTGTAGCAGTACATGTTGGAACCTGAGGACTTGCCCTGCATGGCCACGTCAAGCAAATATATCTGGATGGACAGAGCGGAGTTGGCTGTTATTATTGTATCAGAATCACATGACAAGGGAGAGAAAAAGTCAGTAGAAGCACATCTGTAGCAGAAGAAGCAACTGGACCTGCAATGAAATTCGTCCTGAACCTAGACCAACAGAGCTGCTTCGAGCGGAATCGGATGATATGATTACAGAAAGGGCATCTCCACCACTGACAGTGGGAGAACTAGAGAAAGCAGAGATATACAGCGTAATCAATGTACAGCGAGAACCTCGAGGCGTAACTTTGCCGAAACTCGAGGAAGTTACCAGGGTAGAAGGAGCCTTTAAATAAAGTTCAAATGAGAAACGCTCGAAGGTTTTCCGTGTCGGGTCCCCTTGTACCGGTCTTACACAGAGCAAGAGGGATAACACATCCTTCTCTCTTTCGCGCCAATATAATCTTTCTTTTCTCCTGTATTACCCTCCGCTCTTCCCCTTCCTGGTACAACGAGCCGCCAGCTCTCGCCTCGCCTCGCCTCGCCTATCGCCCACGAGCGAGAAACGTTCGACAGGGATATCGTGAAGCTGCGAGAAAAAAGACAGACCGTGTGTTCAGCACGTAACTGGACGAACTCCCATTTCGCAACAGACTATTTGAAAATTACAGAATAGTCGACCAGATACTAACCTCAACGGGTGGCTTTAGCCTTGATTTAATCTATGTTGGCATATGATTAGATTGCGTACTGTGATTAAAATATATTGCTATCCCTATGAGCATTTGAGGCTTTCGGTCGGTTCATATCAGGACGTGCTGGACAATAAGAGATGACATGGCTTGTGACACTGGTGGCCGCGGAAATATTCGCTCCGGGAACATTCTAACGTTATTCTAAAGGTGCACACATGACACGTGTATGACATGACATTTACCAGCATATAGTTACCATACACACAAACATACACACACATAGATTGATGATGATGAGGTGTGACTAATGTCTATCAGTATGAGGCGACCTTTTCCACCTGGAAATGTGAAGAAATGATAACGCATACTATCAGATACTATAGTCACCAAGATCAGTAAAGTAGAGATTCAAAGCACGGCTTAACGATGAATCTAAATTCTTTCATGAGATTTTCATGATTATTTATTCGAAAAAGAGGTTGTAACTAAACCTAGCAGCCCGAGCTAAAATTAAAAAGTCATCTGGAACCGAAACCAACAAAGAGACGGGATACCGTGCAAGATACCACCTGCAGCACAACTTCTAGCATGGTCAACTTTCCACATACACCGCAAAATTAGTTGAAGATGTTCAGTTCCTCATTGCTGTAGAACTCGAAGCCTCGGAAATAATGCTCATGATATGAACTGCCAAAGTTGTAACCGAAGCGAGGTTTCATATACATCCCTTGTATGATCCCCACGAAATGCCCGACACCAGCCAACCGAAGGCACTTGGCGCATAGCGATAATTTTTACTGAAGTAAACTTAAAAGTATATGTTAAGTAGGACGATCGTCAGGACACTTTTCGAGTGGGTTGATTGGTTAGAATAACCGTCCTTCGCATCGACTTTGAAGTGCAGGGGCGTACATGACGCTGGTATTTGCCCACTTGTACGACTGCGGCTTCTCGGTCGTCTGAAGCTTTTGAATAGCTACACCCAGTTAGGGGTTTATGGCACCGGGAAATTCCTACAGTCAGGATAGGGAGCAAGGAACGCTCTGAAAGTGATATGGTGATACGCGGTAGTTATAAAAGGGAATGCTTGGAAAATAATAAAACTAAGTAAAACGCTATGAAGTAAAAATAGCATTCAACTCCCATTTGATCTCTATACACTCACTATATACTCCCACTATATACTCAGCACTGAATGTTCGCAACATAAGAAAAGAGAGAGAAAGAAATCTCTGTTGTCGTCATCTATATAATGTTGTCTCCAAGAAAAGCATCTAGTTGTTGACCCCTCTCCCTGAGGCCTGTTTTGTTCACTGAAAACGCCAAGAGATATCGTTGGCGGTCGCCCAGGTAGGCGTCCTTTGTTCTCCCCTGGGGCTCGTTCTTAACAGTTAGTCCACCTGGAATTCATGACTGACATTTTATCGTCGCAGTAAGCAAGCACAGAAACAACACCTTTTTCTTTTGGCTTTCATTTTCTATTAGCTTTGACAGCGTTATAGTACGCGCGCCCTAGCCGGTGTATGCGAGCATGTAGAAAATTGTTTGTCTATATCCGCGTGTCGAGTTGACCTGTGGCACAAGAGGGCTTAGAACGTTCAGTAGAAAGGCGTACCGTTGAACAGGCCTAGATCGCGATCTCCCTGCTGTGGAATGGGATCACAAGCATGCAGACGCTGTTGTAGTGATTCTTTTTATGTTGGACTTATAATATTTCTGTCGCTCCCGTGTAGACGCTAATCCAGACGCGTATCTTCCTGTTGTAAACAAACATGTTATACATTATTTTGCCGCACCTACATTTTCCTCTTGCATTACCAAGTAGGGCTTCAGCTCAACGAGACAAATTCCTGAAATTTCAGCGCCGCTGTTTTTTGTTGCTTTTTGCTGCAGAAAATTTGGCCTAGTTTCAATCCTTTTTCTTTCGAAACAAAAAATGCTTATTACTTATTGGGGACCTCGCACATTTACGGCTACAAGCGTAATTCAAACTTGTTTTGCTTAAATTTTATGACAGATTCGTTCTAATGATAAAAAAATACGTCAAGCCAATATTATTTGTAATTACGCCAGCATATCTGAAGTCATCCGAGCCACACACAGTGGGGATTACGGTCAATGGATGTTCCTTGTGGCGAGAGCTGATCTGAGATGGCCTAATGCGCTCTCCACGATCCTTGTCTTCCGCTGATGAGAGCAGAGAAGATCGAAAGAAGACCGACAGCGAAAGGCATGGAAGCAACAGAGGTTCGTTAAACAGGACCACATGTTAAAGCCGGACAAAAAGATTCCGGTGCCATTCTGCTGTCGTCGAGCTTACAAGGCCTAATGCAAATCACAAAACTGCTGGAAAGCAACTCGACCTATTCGCTATGAACAGCATCCCGCTGACTCATGAACGAACCACTTTGCTTGACGTCCATCTATACAATCCCAGCGCAGACATATACCGCAAAAGCGACTGATTTCGCCGGCTCGTCTTCAATCCAGCCTAACTCACTTTTTTTCTTCTTGTCTTTCTTTCCTCTCTTTGATATTGTCAGTGGGGGCACCAGACTATCAGTGGAATTGCGTGCGGTTTGGCGGAACCCATTTCGAGATTGTTATGGGACGTCCTTGTTATCAGCACCAAGTTGAAACAGAAAATGACCGATCTCCAGCCTTTACGCAGCATCCGGCTTCGGCTATTGGGAAGGAAGGAGGCTTCCTTTTCGTTCGGCAATGTACTTGCCTCAAGTGCTTTAGCAGTTCTCTACACATTTATTATGAGGCTAGTCCTGACGTACGAGGAGAGAATAATTAAAAACATGTTTTGCTTTCCCGAGTTTCTCCCGAACGGAGCCTATATCCACGCTGAGCTATGGTTAATGAACGGGTGCGCTCTTGTGATGTTCATTTTTTTTTAATCATGCGTGCTCTCTCACTCCTTTTTCTTCTTCTTTATCTTTTTGTATTATGATTTTGGGACTGTGAAAAGCGGCGTTTTCGGCGTTATATTAGTAAGAAAGCTTTTTTCCCCCCGTTTTGTCTGGTCCCACAGCCGCGGCGGCCTATCCTGCAGGAAGGAGCATCTCTTCTTTTTCTCTTCCATTTCCTTCGAGCCTGCAAATGTTAAGGCCGTGCAGTGGACACAGCACTGCGGCTGTTTTCGTTCAAATGGTTTACATAAATCATTGTGGAACATGGTTACTTGAACGCCCAGACTGAGTTGTGTTATCAAGGCCTGTCTTACAGGATGGGTTAAGCCGGAGCTCTGATAATGCTCTTAAAAATTTTTCGTACTCGCGTTCAGAAACTTGCTTTAAATTCAATCCGATGCTCAGCAGACGGCGAATATGTTTCCGTGAAGGGCAGCGATAGGCCCAATTATGTAGTATCTTCAAATGCACATTAGGTGTGTAAGAAAGTCAAATTATCATGGGTACGAAATATAAAATGCATAACTAGTTTTAGCTAGCAATCCTTTCCTAGAAACTATCATTCCAGTTTTTTTTTTTTTTCGAGTAAGAGGTTGAAAACGCTTAGATACTACGGTGAAAGGCGAATAAGATTGCCAGGGAACCGTAGAGCGCCAATGAAAGCAAAATGCTTAGATGACCCGCTGATGTTTCGTACATAGACTCTGATTATTCTGGTCGGAATAAGTACTGGCTCAGTGAGAAGAATCACTCAAACACATTAGTTTAATAAAGCACTCGAAGGTAGCTACTAATACGACACAGTTTTGTTAGACAACACTGGCCACTGCTATCTCCAAGATGTCGGTGTACCCACTTAGGTTGGGAGTTAGATAACGTAACTGGTAATCATTCATGGACCAATAATGGTTCCACCTTTCTTTGTTTCACCTTTGGTAAGCTTTGTTTACCAACAGTTGGTAATCGGCCTATTTCTTGATGATGGTTTGTCAGAAGCTGCATGGCCATGCTCATTGGCATAATTTCTGAGTTACTGTCTGTTACGTTTCGTCGTATTTACTGGTATGTACTTCTAGGATATGTTTCGTGTACATGACGCTCGCTTATTTTCTTCTCTCCTTTCTTTTTACATTTAGTATCCGAAAAATACGCGAATCACTAAGATTACCGGTAACATTTTGATTTTCAGTATGTTATCAATATAATGTTAACATGTTGTGCTATAGTTGATAAACATATCAACCCCGAGGCACATACAAAACCTTTCCCTTTGGTCCCTACGTTAGCACAGTAGGAAAGTGGAGGTTATTTTCTTGCATGTAATTAGACAGCTTATCCATTCACTGGATCGTAGAGACAGTAAACTACCACGAATCAGCCGTAATCGCAGAGCCGAGGACGAAGCTTGTGTGCCCAGGAACACCGATGTTCCGCACTAATATCTGATTGGGCAAACTCGTCAGCAGAACAGACGGGAGATGGTCAATTGAATGGCAGACCGCGTTGTTGCTCAAGTACGTTAGTGGCTGCACCTAATTGCAGCTGCTTGTTCGACATTGGGTAACAGCCATGCGTGGGTAAAAGAAAAAAAGAAAGCAATCGACGAAACCAGTGGCATGCAATGCTTGCCGGTCCTTCTTGTCAGCGTCTTTCTTCAACTCTATCTCGTAATAATACTTCCTTCTACCGCTACGCCTGTTCATTTTTGGTTAGGTTTTGGTTTCGATTGCGCAATTTGTTTTTCTTAATTATTCGGTGCCATATTAGGTGCTATTTTTAGCATGTATCATCGTTTCACGGCGTGCACTGTGAGGTATCACTATGAGGACTCACGGTGACTCCACCGTTGCAAGGAAGTGTCTTGCAGTGGCATGGCATTCCAGCAATCCACAAAAGTTATGAGGCCAAAGCACGCTTTACAGGAGCCCAAACCGTCAATTGGAGGCGGCACTTGGATTGTGAATAACGACAGACAAACGAAGGGCTATATCGGTATCGGGCTGTGTTGCAAGTTTCGAAACATATTAGATACAGTAGATTACTGTCCGTACCAATAAAGGCAAGGTAGGTGTTAAGCTATTTAGGCAGCGTGCCTAAATTCACGTGCTTACGAAGTGCCAGCGAAATTTACCGCGTACGAAACATCGCTCGACCAAGGTCAGTTTGAATCGACTCGAATTTGAATCAGCTTGAGGACTGATACTGACGGGCGAAGCTGCTTTCGGAATAACGTGGACAACATTGAAAGCTGCACGCTACGAAAAGCGTCGCTCTGGTGCTCGGCTGTGACTTCTCTCATTCACTGACAGCTGACGTGACAACGCTCTGTGTCGTGACCAGTCAATTCTCACACGAATATCATGCTTGCTCTGACGCCTCGTGGACATTGGCACGTATCTAAGTATGTTCTAGGAGAATGGGGTCACAATTGGTCAGAGACGTTGTCCTGTCACCTGCAAACCATCGTGTGGACACATGTGGCCGGTACTACAAAAGCAGCACGATGACCATGTTGAATTCCAATCTCATTATCACATACTACAGTTTGATCTCTGCGTTATTATGTGTGAATTGAATATAATTACAAAAGTGCACGATTTATTACAATCGTTACATGTAAAACACACACACACAAAAAAAAAAGATTAAAACTCAATATAACTTTTTGGAATTACGAAAGCTGTTGACCTTGTAATTCATTTCATCCCTTCAGACACGGGAAACTTGAGAAGACTACACGACCAATTCTCAGACAGGTACAGCCCGCGCTTAGTCAAATTAACCTACTTGGGTCTTCCAAAAGGCGATGCACCTGGTGGCTGAAACCTCTGACACTTTATACATGACTTATAGAATAACGCATAATAAACAGCACTTAAACGATTTATGAGTCATCCGGTGATTGAAAAAGAACGTAATGTGGAAAGGAAAGAATTGGCCTCATGCAGAATCCATTAAAGAGCTTTTTTTAAAAAAAAAAAAAAACACTGACGCACCAATCCCACGAGCCAACCTCTACGGTAAATTTGGCATGATGCTGAGCACCAAACCACGGATGTGGTCACAGAGCCAGAATACGGACCTATTATTAAAGGGCAAAGGTGAATTGGAGAGCACAAAGTTACCAGATGCGCTGGTCTGCTGCGTAATGAGTGATAACATGGCGGCGAAGGCTATGGAGTTGCCATTCCACATTGAAATGGATTTCTTAATCATAGCACCCTCACTGGATCCCCGGATGGGAACGGAATTGACAAAATAGCCATGAACACACGGCGCAATGAATCACTGTTAGAAAGTGTGTGGCTTTCACTACGAATCATTGTTCGTACGTGTTCGATTACTCGTTACGTAATGTACAGACAATCATGGCCACGAAATTCTGCCTGAGCCGATTAACCGAAACTTGTCAAACTCGCCGAAAGAGGTCGTATACACGCTTCTTATCGGACACAGATTGGAGGCGCCGCTTTCGCCAGTCCATTTGAAGAAGTACTTAAGTCTTCCTTCCAAGTCGAATACATTTGCAGAGCTCAAACAAAACATGCACATACCAGGGAAGAGCGTTAAATCCATGCAGTGGTTCCAGATCACGTTCGACACTAGACTGGCTCATTACACACTATACTGCTGAACCGTGCGCGGCATAAAATACAATAGGCAATCACAGAAGGAGGAATTCATGCATTTCCCGAGTACAGAAAGAAAGGAAGGAAGGAAAGAAAAAAAAAGATAGGACGTCCTCCCAGGCGGTCGTGTCGGATGACACTTAGTCATGGTATTTTTAGAGAAGTCCATAAACCTTCAAGCTTATTTTATCGGTAGAAGGCACGCAGAGATGGTGGAGTACGGCGATGAAATCTTTAATGGTCAACCCATGTTTTGGACGTTGGAACACGTAAATATCTCCAGGCACCATTTTATATGAACGTCAACGACAGGTTCTAAAGAGCGGAGTGTGCTGGAACACGACCCACCGCTTGAAATGCAATGAAGTGCAAAACACCGCGCTGTACAGCTGGAGTGCTGGTACAGAAGTTCTTCCAGCCTGTGCGGAGTTAGCATGCCATGTCTACCTCTTTTGTCATGCTATGCTGTCAGGCTGTCAGCTGTGATATGCTGTTTTTCTCTTCTACTTATCAAATCAATCAATCAATCAAATTCCGCTAATGACGACAAAAAGGGGAAAAGTAAAGGGCTACTACGTATATTCCACAGTACAAATACAACTGATGATTATTTGTGTATACACAGCGACCGCACTCCTAGTGCTGTTGAGGCGCCACAAAAATCTATAACGTTTGAGTGTCTGTATGACTTTTTCGGCTAGTCCTTTGTAAGGCGTACAACATTTAATAATAATTGCACATTGAACTGATGAATACAATGCGTAAAGTACCGGTTTCTCGCCAGACATTAGCGACCTCACAGTGCTCAGGCTTACGACGTAGAAAGAGTGACTCAAATTTGCGACTCTTAACGCCAGTCGTGGTCCAAATGTCGAAGCAATGAAATGAAACAAATGGCCTGCGCCTAACGGTAGGTGCACCGCTGCCTTCAGTGAAAGAACCCATAACACAAGGCAGGGCGGTTCCGTTGCAGCTGCCCTGATCTGTAAGAGATCGCTTGCGTCCTATTACTTACGTTGCACGTTTAGCTCGTTATCTGCGTTGCTTATCACCGCCGTTATAGCTGTCCAAGTTGGATACGTGCTCTTCTTTTTGGACTAATTTAATTAACCCTGCACAGAATGTATCGTGCAAGATAACCCTAGCAAAACGAGAGAAAGCACTACGCGAGGAATGATGAGGTGAAATGAAGAAGCGATATGAACTGGGGAGTGGGTCCACCGAGCGCAATTGCTAAGGAGTACGCTCATGACCTCATATCGCTTCCACAAAAGAAAATGGTGGTGACTGTTCCCACCGTCTCAATCGTACAGAAGAAGGCGTAAATGCCAGTGAAGGAGGTAAGTACATGGCGCATTGGTTAAAAAAGAAAAAGAAGCACTGGTTACGCGGCGACTTCAACAGAGCCTCATGACATATAGACTGGACTGAAAAGGTTTTAGCTGCATGGGTCTACTAAACCTGAGGTCATGTGTTACTGTGCTTGAGGCGATTTCGCAACGACACTATACTATACTATCACTCACGGCTGGTCTATATAGAGAAGAGAAGAAAAATAACGAAAAAACTTGAGAGGGTGAAAATTCTAAGCGCTTATTAGAGGCACAAGAACGTCAATCAATCACATTATTTCCTTGTACGATCGGAAGCATAGTCGCACATAAGGTTATTGGCAGCATCTTTTTCCTGTCTTCTGCTGTGTGTTCTCATCGGCGATTTCCTTTGACTAGACTGAAAGTGTGAAGGTGGTGAGACATTGCCTAAATTGTTGCACCCAGACAAGCAACACAGGAGACGATAACTTCCCGTTGCCAGAGTGATAGCTGTGGGCTGCCCACTTGGCTTTCTTTCTCTCCCCCACCCCGCTTTAGGACGGCGACGGCGACCATAGAGAAGCTTGAGCGTCGCATCGCAATACGCGTTTCTATGGCAACAACTGCAGCTCGTTGTCCCCCCCACAGCAGCAGCCGCAGGGCTGCGCGCCGTCGCCCAATGTTTACTACTTTCTTCTTCTTTTTTTTTTTTTTTCGTTTTCCCCTTTTAGTTTTTGTCTCTTTCAGCGAGGCTTCGTTCGCTGAATCAATACGAGGAAACGACAGGTCAAATAAAAACGAATGGCGCCTTTCACGATAACAGCGGCCTTTGTTACTCGGTGCCGCTATTCTGGATAACTGTCATGTACATTTGCATCGATGCCGACTAGTCCTTCTTAACAAGCACGACACGTGCGTGACGTGAGAAAAGATAAACACTAAAAAAAGGTCGCTTGGAGGGAATACCCGACTTAATTTTTAGGCTGAAGAGCTTCCGGAACAAAACGAACCTTCTACAATTTACAGCGAAACAATCTTGGAGGAAAAGCTATACATCACTCATATTCGTGCAGGCTATACCGTCAGAGTTGCAGGACGTTTGATTCTCATTTCACAGTTTAGAGCCCTGTCATGTATAAGTCTGGTAACACTCGGATCACACTCTCGTGCTCCCAGATTAACAAATATATTTCGGCCTTTACCAAGACTGTCATAATACCTTTCAGATGATATCTAGCTCCAGCTGACGCGCAACATAGTGAAAATTCATATCAATGTTGTTTCACCCGTTCTCCACATCCCACAGCAGATGCATTCAGAAAGAGCTTTAGCTGCCACAGCAACACCTGCCTTCGCTAAGACCAAGTAATTATAACTGCAAGCTGAATGTGCCACTTCTTCAGGCTTTTTCATCGACGGCGCTCTGATATACTTCTGTCACAGATGGAAACTAGACTGAAGAAGAAGAAAACCCACAAACACACACAGAAAGTGAGAGCGAGAGAACGGGGAAGAAGTGCTGCGCATCATGCATGCAAATCACACCAGGCTAGAGAAGCGTGGCTGGCTCCCGACTGCATTTTATAAAAGGGGCAGAAAGAGGCGGCGCCGTACAGTCGAAGGAATTACGAGGTGATTTACGCCCATAGTTGTCCCTGGTTCCTAGCTCTCCCAAAGGAGGCTTCCCTGCTGCCGAAATTCGCTGTTTGAAGGCGGTTTTTGCTGCCCTTAGTGAGGGGCGCTTGCTAATGAAGCTACTGCCTGTCAATGTTGGCGCTACTCTAGGGAGCACTCTGGTGGCGGCATCTACGTGGGGCCAACTTTGCTTATGCATTTTTTACCTGAGACGAAGCTGGCACGAGAGACTTCGTGCCTCTTTCCATATCGCCGGATTATGCATGTAATGAAAGCTGGATGAAAGCAACGTGTTTCGGAGAGTGCTTCGCAGCACTGCGCTCGTGGCAAACAGTCTTGTAGTATATGACAGAAGTCCTCCTATATGCGGTAGCCGGTAAGCTGCATTTGGTTCGAGGCGCCATGCCCGCTATCGGAAAGCGCGACTACTATGAATGGTCTCGATTGATTTGTTTCTTCCTATGCTCGGCTAATAAGAAGATGTGTGGCGTGGATCAACCACCGGATCAATAACACGCAGTTTTTGCAGCACCAGAGGACGGAAAACTGTACCCTGGGAAAGCTTTCATAAAATTTCGAACAAAAACAATCAAGACATTTTATTATTCACTATAATCACTAACAACATCCCCAAATATTCCACGCCCGTAACTTGCGTCGTCTTAGTGTAAATCGCCCAAGTACACGACGGAGCACACAATGGATGTTGACAGTATGCCGGAATCCCCTGTCTGGAAATCAGCGAACGTCATTCATGAACCAGCCGATGAGAGAACGCAACTTACAGACCAGAACCAATGAGCTGACGAGAGCGAGGTGAGGAGCGCCGGAATGCGATGCGGAGCGCGAAATTGTGTAACTGTGATCTTCAAGATTAATTTTTCCTATCTTTACGTGGCTGTCTAAATAAAAAAATGAGCTCCTTGCGTCTTGTACTGAAAATTTATGTTTTGTACTGTTTTGTACGAGGAATAGTGTTAAGTGTGCAATGAAAGAGAAAGAGAAAAAAGTAGTGAGCGAAAAAAAAAAAAATTCGTCTTGTTAGTGACTACAAGAGCCAGGTTCGAGGGTTGCGTAAACCTTGCGTGAAACTTTTTGTTGAGCTTTGAGAGGCGGAGTCATGTGAATTTAGAGGCGAACGTCGAATCAGGTACACCGCAAGGCGCCTGATTCCTATTCTGAATCAAGAATGAGAGGGGACGACGGAATTTAGAATGATGAATGTCTATGAGACCAATGAAGCTTTTCCTTTGCATTAATGAAGCAGTGTAGTGGACGAACTGTTACACTAGAAAGGGCATACCAGCGGTCACTGTTGCGATTCTTTTAAATGATAACCTTCTCGAAACGTCAAATGGATGGACCGAGAGCCGAGTAGTCAAAGTATCACAAACGTATGTCGCGCCATAATCTCATAAACGTCGATATCGGGGAGAGCCACACCCAAGGTATGACAACACATCACTTGCGCTTGACATCCACCTGCTCCATTTTTTTTTTTTTTTTTTTTATCCTCTACGGGTTGCCCGTTTGCATTCTTGGGGCGGCAGATATGACGGTCCTCAAATGGACGGGGCCGGGAGAGGACCGAGGATATTGTTTACAGAGACGTCGACGTGCCAGCTCGTGTACGTCTACCCGCGGGACTTAAAAAGGAGGCAAGTTAATAAGGCAGCGGGCTTGAGCTGCGCGCTTGATTTACTACGGTCGGATGTCGGGTCCTTTCTGGCGGCGCAAGTAATTATGGAAGCTTCATTCACTCCGGTGCGTGCCTTCAATATCGCGCGGGTCAAATAGACCGCCGAATATTACTATCCCCTTCTCGGTGGGCATCGTCATTTGCGCACCAATAGTGGCGGGTCCCCTCTCTTGAGCTCATTCTTTTTCTTTTCTTCTCCTGCCTTCTGTTGCTGCAGCTCAGTGAGAACAACGGTCCGAACATGGAGCTTGTTAAACATCGACGCGAAAGATTTTTTGAGGAAAACGAAGCAGTTAAGGCAAATAAAAACGACCACAAAAGGATGAAGAAGAAGAAGACGATCACCGTTACTGCAGACCTTTGTTTCCTCCCCCTCTTCCCCTCCACTTTTATATGCGCATTCTATATGCATGGGCATAGCTTCATACCATGAATCGCTCTTTATATACTTCTCGAGATGTCACTGATGTGGAGTGGGAGATCGATGGGAGAGTCTTTGATTATGAAAATATATAGCATCATTCATAATGCAGCGCTGAAATCCTCGCCGTTTCACTTGGTTCCAGCGTGACGACAGAAACTGGGCACAAAATTGTGGACCAATGGATGGACATAAAATATAACCATAGTATTCAGTAAGAGACGTAATATGGAGTGGAAGCCACGCATCGCGGCAAATGGCAGCGGAATAACCAACGGACCTAAAAGCTACGAGGAAGAACAAGAAGAAAAAGCGGTCGTTTATTAAGATCACTATAAAATATGACAATATTCCACAAATAGTGCACCCCTGAAATGCCGTAAAGGCGTTTTGCGGACCAGGAATGAGGAGTCAGCATTGTTTGTCGTGATGGCAGTATAGCAGCGCAACAAGTCGTGGAACCAGTATACGAAGCCTCGGCAATAAATATGAAACTAAGGAAGACAGCGAAAATATATTGATAGCCTGGTCCTTGTGGCCTCTGCCGCAACGATAAAGTATACTTTGTTTATCCCCAGAGTTACTACAAAATACATCATTGTTAAAAAAAGAAAAAAAAAAAAAGAAACGAATAAGAGACAGAGGGAAAGTCAATAAATCAGGAGCATCAAGTCGCGGAGGAAAAAATGTTCTCTATTTAAACTTATATTATTTTTATATTCTCGTAAGGGAGACAACACCAGTGGCTATTACGATTGAACAAGATGACATATACAAAAGTTTTTGCTGTAACGACGTGATGAAACGGAAAACGGTGGGCATGAGATGAAGGGAAATCTTGTTGTCTAGATGTAGGTGTGTATCCTAAGTGAAAAATGGTGTGAGCAGTGGCTTGAGCAAGCACAAAGGTGGAGAGGACCCAAAGAGTATAAACTGGTAAGTGTAACGAATACGTTATATTAGTAATATGTCTTACCATAACAAGCGAGAGCGAGGTTGAAGAAAAAAAAAAAAAAAAAAAACTCATTCTTGGCACAAATGAAAGTTTTGTGCAAATGGCATGTGCCTTCCCCGTTAGTATTGGAGTCGGTTAAAAATGGAAAATAACGTGAAACTTGTGTAAAAAAAGAATGAAAGAAAATAAAATAGAAAGAGTTCGAGAATCTTAGCAAACGGAGCAGTTCACACGATCCCGGCAGTGGGGAATTTCGCTAGCAGCCCATCCAACTCTGCTGCTAGAAATGTCAGCACTCCTTACCAAATAGCATCGCAAAGGGTCAAAAGCCAAAAAATCATGACCGACGACTCTACGGAGATCTAGGCCCATCCCAGTGCTTCCGAAAGTCTGGGAAGATGCGTGCCTGGAGCAACGACGGTCAGTTCAGAGATATTCTACAGAAGGAGAAAAATTAGACTCAGTGTTCCGAACTAGGCAAAATTGTATGACTCGAAACTATTAAATGGCCGTATCTTTCCGATGCAAGGAGCGCACCCCTAAAAGTAATCCGCGATTCGATTAATAAAGGGAACCATACAAGAAGTACAATGCATATCACGCGGCGAACAGGAACCCCCATGAGTGAAACCCCAGTAATAGTAAAAGTAGTGTATATAGTGCATAATAGTGCAAGTTCATATTGTAATTGCGTATTGTGCAATCGTTGTCTTTAATTGAGCTTGTGCACACGTTGTGCGTATGTATTTTGTGTGTGCACATCAGGAAATAAGTATTCTAAAGAATAGAAAGCATATTAAAACGTCATTCTGCGTTCCGTGTCATCCACGCAGTATAAAGCATCAGAAAATGAGATAAATAAAAATGAATCTATGTATCTATTGAATGTTTACACCAATGCCGGTGGGAACAAGACTCATGTTCTGAGGTCGGACATCTGTTGCAGTTTACCGTTTTCTTGTGTCGTTTGTGCGATCCTGTATTCTTATGTAAGTGTATGCGTGTTTGTTTCATCTGTCATGTCTTCTTTTCCTTCGGATACCCTAGTGTAATGAGGTGGCACATCAGTAGTGCGTGGTAAATTCCCACCTTTCCCGATCATCATGTAATGTTGTTACAGGTTTTGATAGTCTCTTTGGAGTCTCTTTGGCCTCTTAGCCCCAAAGCACTGAAACTATTTGCACTCATTGGGATATGAAACATAGCAAATTCGTGTTGTAAAATAAGCAATGACGACTTCGTGGTGAAGGCGAGGAAGAGGATTTGGACGCTCGAGTCATTTGGAACAAGTCAGCGTCCAAGAAGGACGTTTTATTGTAATTCAGTTCACCTTCTCTTATCGGTAATTGATCCTGGTCAATCGTGAACTTCAGCAATTAGAACGCAAGCTCAACTACGCTCATCCTATCCCGCTAGGATTGCAATGACTGGCCGTCGAAACGTTTTGAGCACTTAAAGGGACGGTCTCGTACACAAAATTCGATTCCGAAACTTTAGTGAAATAAGAATTGTTAGTACTAATATAAGACCGCATCGAAAGCCCATCGGCAGGAACGCAATAGTTTTCGAGAAATTTAACAAAATAGTAGAAAAAGCAGACGACGGATGTCACGTGTTTTTATCGTCTCCCTCCTTTCTTACACAAAAAAAAAAAAACGTCATGGGTGACGTCAGCAGGAAAAGGCGCGAGATGCGGATCTTGTGATTGGCTTGCGGCTCGATCACAGCGCTCGCCTTTCTTGCGGGCGTGTGCTCACACTAAAATTGGAATGAAACCCGGCGCTGCGTCGTCTGCTTCTATTGCCTCGATTCG
>JARGYV010118822.1:0-11565 GCA_029532675.1 Ornithodoros moubata | reverse complement strand
AGTCACGTGACTGTGCTTGTCTCTGTGCAGCTTTTTTTATGTTTTCGCCACTGCGACGCCACTCAGCGCGACGCGAGGGGCGTCGCTACTCATTGTTGTGCGGTGGCAGCATCACCACCGGCACCCTTTTCCTGGCGGGTTCGCGGGCCACTCAAAAAGTGTCGGCGGCCGCATGCGGCCCGCGGGCCGTATGTTGTGCACCCCTGGCTTAAAGAGTTCATGGTAAGAACCTATCATGTCCTGAACGGTTCCACGGAAGTACACTTAAATAGTTCTTGGTCAAGAACTCACGGTTCTTCCATAGTAGGCTTAAAGAGTTCTTAATGAAGAACTGAGCTGAACAATTCTTCGAAGAACCTTTTAAAGGTGAAAGATACGGACAAGCCGAAGAACCGAAAAAGGTTCTATTTCGAACGGTTATTTTTCTGTGTGTATACTTTCAATGAGGCTTGCTCTCAAAGTCTCATTTTCATTTATGACGCTCTTCAAAACATCTACAGCGTTTGTTGTGCTCCTCCTCCTCCGTTCACGTACAGCACTCAGTTGAACATTTTGCTGTGCTGCATGTGTTCCTTCTCCAGAAGTGCTTGGTACACCTACACCGCCTTCTTCGTGGCAGTCTGCGCTCTGTTAAAAAAGTTGCAAAAATGTTGCTGAGGCATTGTATGTGATGTAAGGTTCAAGGCTACTAGTGGTAGTTTGACAATGAACGAGGAGTTTGTGTATTGTATGTGTAAATATTTAACGTTTCAACCACTGTCCAACTGTTATGGAATGACTGCTTTCCGTATCGAGGACGGCACGGGGACTGGGGCTGTGACATGAACCTACTACTGGGACATGCACAGGTTTTTAGGAACACTTCCTACCAATGACCCAGACCTCGTGGAAGAAACACTGACACAGCCACCGGCAGAGTCAAGAGCGGGTGTCCCACAGTCAGCAGCTGATGTAGGTATAAAATATGGATATCTAGCTTCCTTATAAAAGACTAGCAAGATTCGCAGTAGATCTTTTATAGCTGTCTTGGTGTTGTCTTTGCACTGCATCCTTGTCTGCTTGTTGTGTCGATTTGTCATATCGTAACTTATTTGTTGTTCCAGATATTGCTGAACATCGCAGATGGACGGTGTGAAGCGCAAGGTCACAACAGACGCACAAATGTCAGCCTACAAAGCGCTACGTTCTAAAGTGTAAGGTTTTACTTTTCATAAAGTAGAAACTACACACTCAAAACAATTTTTTCTTATTTACAGTACATATTGTAACTTAAAAAGTATATGCACGCTCACAGAGTCGTAAGATATTCAACTTCATGATCATGATCCATAGCATTTCCTATGTTGCAGCTCGAGACTGAACGCCTAGCGTTGGAAAGAGAAAGATTTGAAAAGATTAAGCTTGTGAGGCTTGAGCTAGAGAGGGAGGAACGGCTCTCAGCGCTACAAGTACAACTAAAGCTTCCTCAGCAGATGCCGGGTCACATGAATAAGCAGTGATTCTGCGTATCGATGTACGGCTATTGTTACTGCATTTCACATTGCGCGAGCTGTACCGTCGATAAAGCCCAAGCAGTTATACAGTGGGGCGCCTTTCTGGCAAACAGCCTGCAAGGAATCAAGATGGGCACAGGACATGTTTGGTGCAATACGCCACGATACAAAAGCCTACGTGCCCACATTCGCTTACGTAGGGCAGACCACAATTAAGGTCCTGAGAGCTTGTCCACACGGAAGTCTGGAAGCTTGCAAGTTATCTCGCGCTGTTTCGGTTGCCTACGTTGGGGTTGTTTGTGGGACCATTTCTGCAAAGCCTATGAAGCCCAGAAGACTCAGCAGTCCTCAAAGGTCATACTGCATCAGCGCTGTGCGACAGGGAGCGAAGCCTTCATTTGGCTTTCCCATTTGGATATGCAAAGGCTAATGAATTGTCACAAAGATGACGATGAGTTGTGCTTTAAGATCTGTGACAGAGATGCGTGCAAGAGAGACAAGAACAACACTTGAGGTGAGCTCAGCCACTCATTGCTGTCTGTGTTTTCAGTCCTCTTGGCACGGGAAACGCAGTTTCCGTTCCCTTCAAAGAGCTCTTTTCAGAGCTAACTCTGTTGTGCAGCGGTCTGCGCCGCGCTGTGTAGTGCAGCGTTTTGTGTATCCCACATGTCCCGTGGACTTATCCAACGGAGACGATGAACTCCATTGAACTCCATTGAACGCCCAGCGAGACCTCGAAGATTCAGGTTTATTCAAGGTACGTGCCCACCCACTCCCGAAATTGGTTCACGCGAAATGTCTCCGTGCTCTACCTCTTCGCGTCAAAGTAGCCCTGCTCATGGGGCAGGACGAGGATGAAGTGCCCTTCGTCATAGTCGTGCCCTTCGTCATAGTCGTGTACAAGAAGACCCGGAAAGCAGGGATACTGGTTGTCTTCAAGCACAGTCAACCCCCAAGATTCTCTAGTCAACACCAACCCCAACGTGATGGCTGAAGAAATTCTACGCGTCACCCATGAAAAGATTAAGAGCCACCGATTCTCCCAACAAGAAAACCTAACAGTGATAGAAGCAACGCTGACTGCAGTGCAATCTGCCCTGGGACTTGACAGGGAAAGTTACGACGATAATCTCAGACTCGTATGTAAAAAACGTTGGGAAAACTCAGAGGAGTGAGGACTCCTTTACAACGATGAACAGGTCGTGGAGTTCCTGCTGCCTTTCGGCACCATCGAAGCTCGTCGCCAGAAGCGCTTTTTCAAGAACGATATTGGCGAGACAACCTGTTCCGAAACAAACAGTATCGTCATTACGTTCAACAACACCTGAAGAAGTGCCCCTCTGCTTCAACAAGTACCGCGTTACGGTGTACGTCGAACCCACTCGGTGCCGAGCTTTAGATGCCAGCGTCTTGGGCACCTGGCAAGGCACTGAAAGGACCCCGTGCGTTGCCATGTATGAGCCGGGTCCCAGTCGTACAAGGACTGCACAATTAGAAAAGAACTGAAGTGCGCGAAGTTCACCAACTCAGGACGCCGGAACCCACCATCGCAGCCATTCTCTCGAACTTCCATCATGGGCTGTAGGACCCACAAGTACAAAATAAACTGTCACAAAGATGACGGTTAGTTGTGCTACGGAGATCTGTGACCAGGATGCGTGCAAGAGAGACAAGAACAACACTTGAGCTGAGCTCAGGCACACATTACTAATGTCTGTGTTTTCAGTCCTCTTGGCACGGGAAGAATAAAAACGCAACGATGACAAAGTATGGCAAAAAGGTCGGGACGAATCCCGGCAGACAGTCATCGATCATCTTCTTTTTTAAAGGGGCAGTCCCGTAGAAGAAAAAAAGTTGATCTGGAAGCTCCAGTGAAATAGAAATCATCAGTACTAGAGCGCGTAGCTAGCTGTACCGTCACAACGTCATTCGTAATCGTCAACTTCTCTCTCGGTAGATGAAGCACGGGAGATGGCAAGCAATGCACAATTCGCGCAAGGACACCGCCGACCTCCTCTCTGCTTCGTGACATGGCGATAGTCTCGACACCGGACGCTCGCAAGCGAAAGGTATTTGTGTGTATAAGGTGGAAGATATGTAACATTTGCGATTTAGATTCCCTTGAAATGTTTGTGGAATTAAAGAATACAACGGTACAGCCTAAGCACAACGTTCTTGCACCACAAATGAAGACTAACCAATATCAAGCCGGCGCTGTCGTCTGCCAAGTTGAAGTTTGCCGCGCATCGCCGGTCCTTCTCACTTCAGTCACACTGACAGATTTGTCACAGCCCCCCGAACATGTTCTTATATCGTGTACTACACACGGATTGCAGAGAAAGTGAAGAAAAACGTGTGGCGCTGGGCTGTTCGTAAAACAGCTGGGGAACATCGTTAATGAGGGAGGGGGAGGGGCGGAAAGCGGCCGACTTAAGTGTCTTCGCTATGGTGGCAGCCGAGGTTTTGTACCAGATTTGGAACTATAGGTGCAAAAGTGCTTTTGGAGAGCCATGTTTGGGGTTCCAAACGTACGTTAAAGAGGTAGGGTATTGTGTCAGGCTTTGGCTGCAGAGGGAAAACTTCCGATTAGGCTTAGTAGAGTTTAAAAAGAAGTGGAAGTCTTATTTAATATTTTCCGGCAGGGAAAGAGCGTATTTTCATTTGTAAGGGCTGTACAAGTGCCGAGCACACGCAAAGTGTTGCAAAGCGAGTCGAAGCAGCCGAAAGCAGTGTGGATCCAAAAGTGAAGCAGTTGCATTCTCTGTAAACAATGAGCTGATTAGCTCGCTGGGCAATTCTTTGCCTCTGAGGTAAGTTAAAAACACATGTGCCGGCCCCGACGTCCAAGGGCTTTGTTCACTTTTTCGCATAACAGAAGTCTTTTGTCGTGTAGGGGACACAGCTTACAAGACCATATGTTTAACCGGTGGAAGTTCCGTCCGTAAAGCGTGGGCAGTTGCGACTTAGACAGCTCAATGTATAGGGTGGTGTTTTCGTGCGCAGAAGTGGACGATGAGAGCATGGAATTATTGACGCCATACGTGCATGATATGGTAGTTAATGGGAAACAGTGTCGAGTGTTAAGAGATTCCGCAGCCACAATGGATGTCATCCATCCCGATTTCGTTAGTAGCGACCAGTACACAGGAAACTGTGCATGGATACGGCAGGTAGCGGAAGAAAGTAGCGTGTGCCTCCCGATGGCGAAGGTTACTATAGAGGGTCGTTTCGGAACACTAGAAACGGAAGCTGCTGTTTCAAAAAATCTTCAGGGCACATATCCTTATATGTTTTCCAATAAATCAGATGCGCTGTTAGACAAAAAGGCCTTCAATTTGGTCAGGGAATTGTGATGGCGTTGACATGAGCCGAAGCTAGGGAAATAGCTGCAAAAAGAGAGCTCGACCGATAATAGTGTTGGAGAACGTGAAAGGGAGACTCACCACAAAGATCGTGGGCAGGCTGCAGACGTCTCTATTCAGAACGCGACTCATGATAGGGAATCAAGTAAAAGTGAAAGGGTCTTGGATGAAGAGCGGACCCACATTCAGGTCAGGGTACCTTCAGAAGATACAGAGTCAAGTCTGTCCCAATTTGTAGCTCCCCGTTTGATGAATTTTAAAAGTGGTTATTAAAGGTGGACAGGGATGTTTTGGCTCAGGAACAGCAGCAGGATGACAAGTTAGAAAACTTGCGGCAGGGAGAGCGAGACGGTATCGCCCGTAAAAACGTCATTTGCGAGAGGTCAGGCTTATTGTATCGCCATTATAATGACAGGAAAGGAAGGGTTCTAGACCAATTGATGGTTCCGAAGAAGTATAGAACAGACATCATGCAGCTGTGTCACGGGAATGCCTGGTCCGGGCATTTGGGTGTCAAAAAGGCTAAAGATCATTTGCTACAAGAATTCTACTGGCCCATTTTTTCAAGGATGCTGAGAAGTGTCAACTAGGGCGAGCGGAAGTAACGTACTTGGGGCACGTGGTGGACCAAGGGGTACGTCGACCAGCGGAAGGCTGTAAGGGATTTCCCCGTTCCTAAAACGAAATCAGATGTCCGTTCGTTCCTTGGTCTCACGGGCTACTACGCTACATTAAAGGGTACTCCGATATAGCCAGCCCGCTCACGGATTCCTTGAGCAAATGCGAACCCAACGAACTAAAATGGGGAGAGGAAAAGGAAGCAACGTTTAATACGCTTAAACAGGCGTTATGTAGTGGACCCGTGCCGTGTGAGCTTGGCCCCGTGGGGTACAGTACTTGTAGGATACGCTAGCGGATTGTGGTATGATGCTACATACACCTGAGCGCCAAACAGCCAGTGATCCAACTTGTCAAGGGCCCAATAAACGGAAGAAACCTCTCGTTCAATGGTTGCCCACCGCGACTGCATTTCGTTAAACCGATGACTGGCGAAGGCGATCCGTCGTTCAGCCCCATCGTCTTCCATTTTGTGACAAACAAGCACCGGCAGCCATTGCGGAAGTAACCAACACAGTTTGCTGGGCTTCACAAAGCTTCTGCTTGAGAATTTAAAAGGCATTTTCGGCTTCCTCTGGCCACGGGATACGTTGTGGCGTTCTAGGTGGCGCCAAAGCGCATTTTTAAAAAGGCGGAATGTACTACCCCGCCTTCTATTGCCATTGAAGCCTGCTCTTGGAAGGGCAGCAGTGGTGGGAAGTCACTTTTGTCAGTTTCGTGAGTGGTCCTGCAATTTCTGCATAACCCAAGACAGCCGCCTTAGTCTTTCCATTACCATCATTGCGAAATGGTACACGTGATCTTGTGTTTGCACCCTTTTCCATTCGTTCAGAGAGTGCATATTTTCGCGGATACATTCTGCCAGGTCTTCAATGTGCTTCCTTTTTTTTTTTGTAGGTCTCTAAAGGTTCGAGAAAAGTTGTCCTGTTTGCAGTATAAATGTTGATTTTAAAGAACTTTCTACTTTTCTAAGCCCTAGTGCATGAGTGGACGCACCAGGACTGGAAAGAAAAGAGAAAGAAATTGTGAAAAGCAACGTCCATGGCAATATATACAAGTACACTTGCCAACGGTTTCGTAAAGAGCAACACTGGTTGCAAGTTTCGCCTTGATCAAGGCAATGACTGCTGCGATATTAATGGAGCCGATGAGGAGGGGCTGTAATATAATGGATAAAATGTATCGGATTATAGTTGTTGACTTGTTGTTATAGACTTGTTTATAGAGTAGGTTCACAATGCGATGATACCTTGTTGGCAGATTCTCATTTTCACCAGCTTCATCAACTGAGCTGTGGACGTTGTGAACGCTGGTTCACTTGGTTGGACCATTGACTGTCTAAGTAAATATGTGCATTGATATTATTATTCGCCGTGATAATCTTTTCCCGATTTGTGTTTACCAATATACAACACTGTCCTAACTGACGGGAGCCAAGCCCGCATGACCAGCCCGAGATGTAGACCGAACAGAAAAAAGGGAGTTTATTATCTGGATCACATGGTTTTATACATCCGTAAGAATGCACGTCACATGGCCTTGATCGCCGCCATGACTGATAAGACACCGCCACGAACATCGTGTACTTATCGCGACAGCGTTATCATGTTTACCGGTTCACACACCACAAACACTTACATCAAACTTTCCACACCAGTTGTTTCCTCTTGGGCCGGCAAATTTGACCACGTACTGTACCTGAGATGGAAATAATGGATAAAGTAGCAGTAAAGGATGCCATGGTGAGACTATAAACAAAAAAAAAGTTCACTATACTCACGAGCTATTGTCTTTGTTGCCCAGAAAGCTGTCTAATACAGCGTAGTAAGCCCATTTTGGGTATTTGACAGTTCTTTGATTCGAAGCAGTTTTTCTTCTCCGTCTCATACTTTGCCTTCAGTGGCGCAAATTTTTGAGATGCCACAGCTCCTAAACTTGTGAAGAAAAGATAACATCACGTACGGGTGTAGGAAACTTCCAGAATTCCGCCATGAATGTCACCTGTACCTTTGCGTATGAAATGAAATGTATTTGTTAGCTATTACGTATTTACAGTAGTTCAATGCTTAGCCTAATGAAATCTTTTCTGATTATGAGGCTACGAATGCTATACTTCACAGTGCAGTTTCGACGGGTGTCATACAACTGTAAATACAACTTTCCACTCACCTGTCACCTCTAACTGACGGCCGATTTCAGCCCACCGGTTTTCTTTCATAATAGTGTCTTTAAAATTAGGTGATGACCTATCCTACAAGAATCGGTGACGCCGCACAAGTTCGATTAGTTCTTGGAATGGAAACGTGGCCGCCATGCTTCCTTTCTAAAACACAGCGGAAGCAAGTGGAAAAAGCGTGACCAGTGCTTCCGGTACGTCACGCAGCAGAGCGCTTCCTGATTGGCCAGCGGGAAATTGGCGACAAGTATAGCGCCAGAAAAGGTGAAACAGCTTCAACATCGAAAAGCGCTTGTTTTAGCAAGAGGAAAAATTTGCACATATTTTCTAGCGCTGTATGTGGGAACAGGTAATAAGTGTGAACATGATTTAAGAACGCGAAAGCACACAGACGGACACGGATGGTGTTCAACTAGCAACTGGTTTTATTTCACTACCCATATCCGTGCAGATCCTTTGCAGGGGACAAGTTTATTGACCTCTGACTCACGTCGTTCGTAGAAAGGTGGATTATCCTGGTCATAATTTGCTGGCTTTTATTTGCTATGTCAGCTCCCGTTTATTTTCTGCGTCATACGTGAAAGTGTTACATACTTAGCTGGTGATAGGGACTAGGCACATTGACTGGCTTTGCTCCAAGTGCCATGATAACTCTAGTTGGGGGCCGTTCACCTGACTCACAGATAACAACCCTTTCCTTGCCCCTCTCTCTCTCTCAATTGCTACTCTCATGGCTTCAGTCTGGAACAGAGGCGTGTACAGGCCTCCAAGATTCTGTAGTAATGGCTCCGAGCCGAGATCCTTTGCCTCGTTTTAAATGAGTAACAGGGGGTGCTGCTGACAATACCTTGACGGTATTCACACTACTCTTCATTAGTTCACGGGTCTGGAAAGTTGTTTTCGATCTCAGAAATTCTGTTTTCATCATAAACTGAACATGCTCTCTCGAGAAAACTGTCCCAGTCCAGTACATTTGTTGTTCCCAATCAGCTCCAGCACTGTTGTAGGTTGCTGCCTTGTGCCATCAGCTGTTTAACCATGTAGATGCTGGTCACTACTGGATGTACTGGTATCATCTGTACATCAGTTAAGACATTGGCTACAATGCAATAAGTTTGTCATTCCATTGGAGAGGCCGAACTCAAGCTACACACACACACACACGCACAGACTACCAGGCATTCTCACTTCTGGACGGTAGAACTCCGCACCGTTCAACGTCATACTATTAAAAGACACTGGATGGAGTTGGTCGTTCTGTTCTTGTAACAAGATAGCGCCAATGTCTGTTCCACTTGCATCCGTTTGTATAATAATGCCAATTGAGATCTGGAAGGCTTAGGACCACGTCTTGTAATAACTAGCTCTGCCGTATGTTAAATGCTGCCTCTTGCTCCGGCCCCAACGTCCAGTGGGCGTCCTTCCGTAGTAGTGATGTCAGCGTCCTAGCTGTGTCCGGGAACTGCCGAAGGAACTTGCGATAAAAACCGACCGGGCCCATAAAACTCTGCAACTCCTTGACATTGTTTGGCTGGGGGAAGTTGCTTACTGCCTGCACTTTCCAAGGGCGACACTCGCCAAGCGAGATCACGTGACCTAGGAATGCCAGGGAACGACGACATATCTGTACCTTTGCCGGGTTTATGGTGAGACCCGCTGCTCTGATTCTTCCAAGTACTTTGCGCAGGCGTTCTACATGCATATTCAGTGAGTCTGTATAAATCGACGTCATCGAGGAAAGCCATGCAAAATTGATGTTTCACTCCCTGCAGTACTTTGTCCATGAGCATTCATAGTTGGTGCACCTGCGAGCCCAAAAGGCAATTGAAATGTGCTCTGCGGGCAGAGGAACGCAGTCGTTAGAATGTCCTCCTCAGCAGCTGGGATCTGTAGGAAAGCCTGCGACCAGTTCAACCAAGGAAAACTACTGTGCTCTGTCAAGCTGTGCAAGGATCCAATCTGTCCTTGGCATGGGGTGGACTGAAATCAATGCCTAGTCGATAGCCTCCTGTCTTCTTAGGGACCATAACCGGTGCACTTGCCCACGGGCTGGTACGGCATTCAGTGAGACCTTTACCTACAATCCCTTCGAGGCACTTGTCCATGATTTCTCTTTCCACAGCGTCCACAGGTCGCAGTCTGCAGTGTGTTGGGACGCTGTCGCCGCTCACGATCCTACGCTTGACACAGTTTCTACATACAGGCTTTGCAGTAGAAATATCCTCAAAGTCATGAAAAACAGCCGATACCTTCTCATCGTGGTTTCCGCCAGAGTCCAAGACAACACTGTGTGAAGACAACTGTCCCTCAGGTTCTGCGAACAGAACGCCGAATGCGTATACTTCATTATCTTGCACTGTCGTGGCAGCTGACCGTTAACGTGGAGCAGGTGTAAACCTAACAGGTTGCTGGGGTTCAGTACCCAAGGTCCAACCACGCCGTCCGATATGTACTGAGATATCTGATGCCGCAAGAAAGTCCCGTCCCAACACAGCATCACCAAGGCATAAGCTAGGCACATACAAGGAACGTTGTGTCCGGCAGCCTCCCACCCAACGAACCCTGCATCGCAGTGACTGCGCAGTTGCTGTCCATCCTGTTGCTAAGCGGAGGTAATGGGGTTCATCACGGGGTGTGGCTCCAGCGGACCCTGTAGCTGCCATGGCTGCATCACCAAAGGAACAAACACGTACTAGAGTCCGTATCCTGTAAGGCATAAATATGTTGTTCCCGACTGAAATATTTGAGTAGCTCCTTCCCTCCAGCCGTTGCTACCGCTTGCAGCTTCATGTCCCTACTAAAAATAGAGTCATATGGGATCCCGTATCCTGACTGATACCGGATTATTGCGTATGGGACCCGTACTATTTACGGGTCCCATATGGCCTACGAGATCCCGTATACTCTATGGGATGTGCACACTGTATGGACACTGTATACTGCACACTGTACGAAAACCGCCCAAAACAAACCGGCCCAAAACGAAGGCGGAAGGAGTTAGACGACGAGGCGGACGCTTACCTACGGGTCATAAATGAAAGAAATTATAAAACGATGAGCATGACCACTTTGCCTTTGTGCTGAGCGAGGGGATGCGGAGGTGCCCCCGTCAGCACCTTGCTGACATGCGAATTAAATTCTTACAAGTTTTGAAGAAATATGAAGAAATGTAATTGTGTGTGTATAAATAAACAGTTCCTTTTTATGTATATAGAGAGACACCACAGACATTCGAAACAAGATGCACTTGTATTACAACACTATTCAGAGATGGGACGATTGGCTCGGAGTTTCTCCAACTGCCAATCCACCTCTCCTGCAGGGCTCATAAAAAATGTTGCATACAGTTCTCTGCTCTGCGTAGCACTCCTTGTGTAATTTCTGGCATGGGTACGCTGAAGTCCTTGTTCTTCAATGAACGGTAAGGCACTTCGCCGCCACCGTCCTTCCGTGCAGTTTCCGAAGGAGTGAACTTCATCTGCTTCTCCTGGAGCCACTCCACAACGGTCTGCCAGGAAGTTGTGGAGGACACAAGCCGCTTTCACAACCTTCTCAACGTTTGTCGGCTCCAAGCTTATCGTGGTGAGCAGTATGCGCCACCGAGATGCCAGTATGCCAAAGGCATTTTCTACACAATGCCTGCAAAGCGAATTAGTTTTAGCTACTACTTCCTGACATTGCACGTTGAATCTAGTGTTCACCTGGCATGGCTGAGCCTCAAGTTTAGAACCCTTTTGTCCAAGGAAAGTTCTCGACCCGGGTATGGCCGTAAAAAGTCGGGGTGGAGCTGGAAGGCTTCGTCTCCTAGGAACACATGGGGCACAACAATGTCTGTCCCGGGTAGCGTTGTCATCCCAGGCAAATGTAGAGTCCCTGCCTCCAGGTGGTGTCCAATCGCTGATGCTTTAAACACACC
>JARGYV010118818.1:0-13921 GCA_029532675.1 Ornithodoros moubata | reverse complement strand
GATCGGACGCTGACCCGGAAATGCGAGATGCCTCTCGGCTGAGCGAGAAAGTTCCATGATGTTCGACGCCGGCTTCCTGAGTGTGCTTCGTGGCAGTATTGTATTCCCTTTCTACCCCTAAAAAGTACCCCTACCCCTTTTTGAGCCTTCCTGG
Organism: Ornithodoros moubata; assembly: GCA_029532675.1. Lineage (NCBI taxonomy): Eukaryota > Metazoa > Arthropoda > Arachnida > Ixodida > Argasidae > Ornithodoros > Ornithodoros moubata. Next base: position 13,767 of record JARGYV010118818.1, on the reverse strand, counting down.
ACCTACAAGAGGCCTTAACTTTTTGCGTACATGGTGAATGCACACTCCCTGTTGTGAAGCTCATGGCCCTAGGTGGTGGTGGTGGTGGTGTATCGTTAACAGGGGGAGGCGTGCGGTCTGCCTGCCAAGGCTGGCGGCATGTTGCACGCCTTAGTGTGCGTCCTGGGCCCTAGGGCTCCACCAACATTTCAGAACGAGGTGAGAACATGGCTGTTAGGGACCAGCTCATGAAGCATGCATAACGAAACCTCGGGTTCTGCAATGAAGCGTGCGCAAAATACGTTCAATCTATAGTTTAGGGTTTAAGCTTTTGGTTTCAAGTCCGTGCTTCCGAAAAACACTACACTGAAAGTTTGCCGATGACAAACAATGGTGATTCGCACGTGTTTTCCTTCTATCTATTTGTTTTCTAAAAATAAAGAAAGGAGAAAAGAAAAACAGTAGCACCGCACGCAGCTGTTGCCTTGGCATAGTTGTATGTCAGATTACAAAGCGCAAGCCGTGTGCAGAGATAAAGCCAGGTCTGGTTCGCTACTAATTAATACCACCATACAGCGTAAAGTTTTTCTTTTTTACGTTACTGTCGTTGCAGCATTAGGCCACTCCGTAGCGTAAATAATTAAAAGCTGCACTATGTGACTGGGCTATCACACCGGCTCTGCAGTAAAGAAAGGAAGAAGACAATAATATAAAAAGGAAAACGTGCTTAGCTAGCGTTCCCTTTCAGTTCCTTATTTGCCACACTAAAGCGGTACTTGCTTTAATTCCCGTTCTTGCACATTATCCTGTACCAGACGGATGACAGCTAGTAACATGTACCGTAGTTTTGTGTGTATGTGTATATGTGCGAAGGGGGGCGGGGAGGGGCTGTAAAAAAATGTATGAAGATGTTAGAGAACAACGTAACGGCCTGGCTTTACACTGTGGTGATATCTCAGCACCTTTGTCCTAATTTATTACAGTCGTGCTAACTCAAGAGCCAACAATAAACGGTTGGCTGTGAGTCTTGTATGGTGTCTCTCAATCCTTTGAGCGTAAGCTTCAGTACCTCCTTCCAAGTAGTCTTCGCGTATGTCTCGGCGTCCTCTCGACTTCGCATTTAGTGCCGAGGCAAGCGAGACTCCACTCGATATCTCGCGTTTCAGTGAGACGTCTACGCACTACCTCCGTTTGCGGTCCCATCAACGACGGTATCCATTACTTCATTGGCTTTCCCGTCGCTCGCACTGCTCGGTCTCGAACACCATAGAACAGATGAAGCCCCACCTGCCGAAATTCCAGTTGGACTCATACAGCCCCGTATATGCCCCTGACCTGCGGGAAACAAGCTACTGCGACTTGTGGGGCTATGCGCTCACCATGGACATGATGAACCACCTATATGCGGATTTTACTCCCGTATATATACGGACGGCTCATGTACCAAACAGAGCTCATCGAGTGCCCTCTTTATTCCATCCGGCGCTGTCACTGCCAAGTTCAACCAGTCGACATGCGCTGAACTCTACACGATGTAGCGACATGGTGCAAAAAATTGACAAGAGCCCGTGTGGTATACACGGAAATTTGCGGTCCAGTGCCTGGCAGTGCCTGGCAGCGCATCCACGGATACCTTGTCCCAGCAGTTGTCGACATCATGAAAATTTACAGGAAAGCGCGCAACAAATGTAGTCGCATTACGTTCCAGTTAATGGCTAGGCCATGTTGGCATTCCTGAAAATGAAGAAGTTTACTGAACAGCAGTAGAAACGCAGGAGATGGAACAAACTACTTTTATATTAGTTTAACTACAAATACGAACTACCTGTGGATATTGTAGTTGAACTACTTAAAAAATTACTGTTCGCAATGATAGCATTCTGTGCGGTCATTGTTTAAACGGGAGAGAACTGAAAGGTACGCGCTTTTTTTATATTCTGTACCTTTTTTTTTTAATATTTCCGAGCATGCCGCTTCTACCGTGCGCAGCCGTGCACCTTCCGCCTGAAAACTGTACGAGAGTGCAAGCTGCAGTAAAAGCAATCTCCACATGGCTATCGCGCGTAATGAAGCGTACGTTTCAGTCGCACAGCTTTGATGCACAAAACAGACCGTTGTTTGAATAGCCCGTTTTATTCAGCAGGCACATTAATCATGCATTGTTGAGAAGAGCTGGACACAAAGAGCAGCAGTGCTAACGACAGAGGTACCCAAAACGATGTTTCCACAAAACAGGCTTCGTGGATAAACAGGGGTTGCGCACATCACACGTTCCTTGCAGGCACGCATTTGTCATTCACATCTTTTCCGGCGTTGCAAGGGGGAAAAAAAAGGAAGAAAGAAGAAGAAAAGAAGAAGCTAGTCGTGTCGTCTACGTCTGCGCCTTCTGTGTTAAATAATCGGAAAATGTGGAATTCAACTCCTGATGAATTCTGCAACTTCCGATCATGAATAAAGATAATGAATAGTAAAAGGAAGGCATACCCGCCCGAAACCGAACGTCTGAAAAACCGTGACCAGTACCTGGTGGGAGCACACATTCATCGCCCATATACACGTCCTCCAGCAGCGCGAAAGTTCTCTGAACTGTCATTGTCACATACAGTCACAGAGCAACTACAAGTGACTACAGGTGGCCCATGCTGTGAATGTCAGTGTCATGGTCGGGCGGCACTTATTACGCATGAAATTAATACACTGTTTCTACGCTGCATCGTTTGATAAAACCCAAGAGCGCCGTAAAAGAGGCGTCTCTCTTTTTGGGTTCCTACACCCCACATACGTCTTTCCTTCAGGACGTCGGTCCTTTTAAATGTCGATAACCGAGTCCATTCGGTTGAACGTTGCCTTCATCAGTCGTGCTTTTTCTCATGTCTTCCTTGTACATTCTACGATGATGTGTTGCGTATTTTCCACGCTTCGAGACATTCAACAAGTTGCCGAACCAGACTTCCCCACTATGTGGATAAACTATCGTCCATACGAGACATTCAAGCAAAGACGGTGCAAAATGGTGTCTGTACTAGTCCTGGACAGAACATGGAAATTTAAATCTGGAGCTATCCTGTGCAACAGCGATGACCCAGTGGAGACATGCAGCATTTGCTTTGTGTGTGTAGCGTTGCAAGTGCACTATAGGTTCTTGACATCTGATGTGGTATATGTAGGTGTGTATGCATGTAGTCACCCTGTGCGCGCTGACGACAACTGTGTCAAATCCTCTACTTCATCTTCACATCGTTACCACTGAAGCCTTCGTGCACAGGAATCCGCTGAAGGAATAGTCCCACATAACCAAAAACCGCCCCTAAACGTTCCGCAGAAGTACGCATCGGGACACACAGAACGTCCCTCAGACAGACGAGTTCGATCTAAATTACGTCTCCTAAGCGTCCATACTACCGTCAGAATCAAGACAAATAAAAAAAAAAAAAGGACGTCCCGTGAATTCGGAAGCGGTAGAGGTCATGTGTCATAGTGTGGTCACAGTGTCATATTTCAATGGGACAGAAATGGCTTTTGAGCTTGCGGGCCTGCCTTGGAGTCATTGTACATGATCCGCAGGCATCTATTGTGTGACCATGTGTGCACCGCCATGGCTACCAATTCATCCGCTGTCGACGACGTTCTGTGCGTCAGTCGTTTAGTTATTCAGAGTACTTTGATGTTTTCAACACTGCTTGTAAGTGCGAACGATGCGCGTTATATACCTGCCAACAAGGAGCGTCCGATACGTCACTGAAGGGTTCATTATCCGCACGGCGGATCCCTTACTGCCCTTCACTCTATCATGACCATTTCGTCCTCGCCTTACGCTCCTCGTACGTCGGCTACTCTAACTGCGTCATTTACACCGTACTTTTGCCAGGAACGGAGTCGTATTAGTATGTTGCTTTGCGCACAACTCTAGTTAATATTAATCACATTTTCTCGTACTATCAACATTACTCCGCTGGGAGACGCATACTAACTTGCGGCCCTTCACCTCCGCCAGTTTGCTCTTCCAAAACTGAGGTAAAGACGGAGAGGCCGTGGGTTCGAATCCCACTGCCGGCTGTGGTGTATGGTGCTTCCCCTGGGGTTTTCCCATACGATGAAAGGCGTATGTCGGCATAGTTCCCTGATCAGTCTGTCCAGGACACGCATGTCTACCACCTTGAACCCTGTAATAATTATTCATGTAATACGCGCGCTTCATGCATTCATCGTTTTCTTGACAGCCACAGGCTTTTCAGTCACTAACTAGAGTTCAGCTACCACTCCTCATTAACATCAGCTGTTCGACAACGAGAATAGGTGGTGGTCGTAGTAGGTGCCAGGTGCGTGTGGCATTTATGCAATGAGGCGATGGGCGATGATCAGGCTTGGTCAGTCAGTAGATATCAATCAGCAGGGGAGTCTGCAGATAGCCACAATATAGCGGTGCAATGCCAGTAAGGCGGTGAGGGAGAAGTAGACACAGAGGTGGTAGCTCCAAATGACTGGAGGTTCTCAGCAGTCAGTTGGAGCCCTGCGTTCCGGCAGACTTGAGTAAGTGGACGATTGCACGGAGAGTTGTAGGGACCACAGTTCAAAAGGAACTGTTCCACGGTTTCTGCGACGGCACAGTGAAAGCACATTCGGGAAGGGACAAATCCGATGGTGCGGAGATATGAGTTTAGGTGAGGAACACGGCAGCGGAGAACTGTGAGAGAGATCTCTCATTGACGCGTACCAGTCAAGCCGTGACTCCATCGAGAGCGCCGGTTGGAGTATCGATGCTGATTCGTGAAGAGCATGTGGGAGTTGTGTNGTGTAGGTGCTCGAATCAGCGTCGATGCTCCAACCGGCGCTCTCTATCGCGTCACGACTTGGCTCGTACCCGTTCAATGAGAGATCTCGAATCGTTCGTTCCGGCTGGTGTTCAAGGCAGGGCAGTCTCTTTCTGTAGTGATGTAGGCCAGCGTCAGCGAGGATTTTGCCGTCTTGTCTCCCCGCTGGTTCTTATCCCATCCCATATCCAAATCTGACGGATTGTTGATCTCCGGATCGAACTGGCCAGGCAGACCGCTCCATAAACATAACGATACCATCACCTGCCTGAGTTTGGGCGGAACACGCGAGCGTACGGATGACAAGATCATTAATTATCAGGAACTCAAATGTTCGACTAGTTGGTTTAACTGCGAAAGGTGGCGATAATAAAATAAGTACGAAAATAGAATACGCAAAAAAGAAGAAAAAAATAGTCAAATAGAAAAGAACAGTGCTGCACCGCTGTTTGTGTGCTTACTGCGTTGGGGCAACGAAAAGCATTCAGCCTGAAATGACTCACTGCCTAAATATCGGAATTTATGACGTCCCTTTACGTTGCAGTTCATCGTCTTCTTCGGTTCATCTCTTCGATCAACTAGAACTTTTTTTTTCTTTCTTTCAGATGTGAAAGGAATGAAGCAGGAGAAAAAGTGAGAAGTGTCACTAGAATTAGTTTCTGATTTTCATTTATTTGATCGGTTTAATTCATCTATCCCTTCATTCTTCACTTCCAATTCAATTTTCTTCTCTCTTTTTTTCAGTACATGGATCCAGCTGTCACAAGGAGTGGAACATAAACATGAGCCCACCATATTTCCTGAGCAAGCCTTCGCTACACAAATGACATGTAGGTTTCGAGACATGATTCGTCGACACCTAGCAAAGTGTATATTGCAAAGTATTGCAAGTGTATATTGTGTGTGTCTGTGTGCTTGTGTGTCTGTGTGTGTGTCTGTCGTGGTTAACGACGATAACAACCTGAAAACCACCCGAGCGCACCCTTGGAGGCTTTGCTCCGGTATGAGTATGTTCTCTACGGCATATGCGTTTTGATCGTAAAGGGAGAACGCAGAAAAAAAAAACTTCCCTTATAGCTCGCTCCCACTACCTCCCAATCATATGTGCCTGGAAACTGCCAGCTAGAGGGCGCTCTTCCCACTCGGTCATGATGCTGGTGAGAAGAACGGGACCTGGCGTTACTAAATAAAGCGCGTTTAACAAAGTGCATGCTAGAATTTGGGCGACTCAAAGTCACGTGCGTTTATCAGAAACAGAAAAATCGCCTCATTGCACCACAATCATGTTGAACCGCATCTAAGATAGCCGAGGAACACAGAATCGTCTTTCTTCGTGTCGTAGTTTCGGAACATTTTAAACAAACGTTCACCTAACATGCCGACGTCACCAAGGTTTCCCGGTCGGTGAACCTCATTAGCTCTCGAGATCATGGGCATCTCGTGCGGCTTCCTCACTGGCAGACGTGCGAGCAGTGTTGCCAGCAGGCGATTGGTCTTGGTGTCCCCGGACTCATTTATTGCCGCCCCTATCGAGCCTTTCACACTAAAATCTTGAACTAAAGTTTCTGCGAACGTTTACAGGCATATTCTTCGTTTGTTAACCAGAAAATAGGATCAGTCTTCGCAACTCTTTTCGTGTGCTTAGTCGTGAAATTTTACACTTTAAAGGCAAATAGTGTTCTATTTAGAACCAAATGTTCCAGTGTTCCAGTCTTCCAGTGCTTAGTCGTGAAATTTTACACTTTAAAGGCAAAAAGTGTTCTATTTAGAACCAAATGAAATGGTTCCGCACCGTTAGATGTCTTTTCCTTACAAAGCAAGTGCAAGTAACACTCGTGTGCTGGTCATAAGATGACTATGGTTGGGATGCCTAAAAACAAGCCTTCTCGACCCTGGACGTTCCTGAACTGTGTCCTAATGTGCCTTGAACAGCTGCACTATAGATAGATTGTGCCTTGACAGTTACTAATCTTGCTCATGTTCTTTCTTCTCTTTGTTCTTGCAGCATTTCAGTCGCCAGCCTCCACAAGAGCAGTTGTTGCTTCCCCTTCCTCTATAGATCCAGCTTCTACAGACCCGGACTCGTGCCCTCGCTGCGTATGCTAGTGAATTGCGATTCATTTTACGTGCTTCCCGTCCGGCAGCGTGCGTTGTGCTGGTGACTGATGTTTTCCAGAACTGTCCGCCAGATCCTTTGTCACTAACGATGGTGACCCAGCAGCGAAGAAAGAAGAGAAAACATCGCACGTCTATACAAGATTGTGACAGTGAGCTTGTATATATCTCATATGCCCCCTATGTGACACCTGATCCTTTAGGTTTTGTGCCTACGCGTCCCGATAGCAGCCTACAAGTTATCGAATTTTGTTGCAGAAGTCGACAGATGTTCCTGTGACAAAGCCACGCTTTGAGCTTCTGTTGCTACAACTGAAAGTGTTCATGTGGTCGATACTTGCCTCCGCAACCTCAAGTTCGCCTGCGTAGCGAAGTTATCATCTCCTGCTATCAGTAATTGTGCGCTATCTTTTCTTCTTTGCCTAGTAAGGACGGCAAGCTAGAAGGCTGTCACGTGATCCCTATCCATATACTAACCTTACCTTTGCTAACCTGCCCCGATCCCACTGTCCACCTCCATCTGTGACATGACAAAACTAACTGGCGTGATTACACCGAAGCAGTGGCCGAAGTATTGTCATTTGACTTTGTTTCTAGGGGATGCAGTCGTCATTTTATGCTCAATGAACGAGGCTCACAACAAGACGGTGATAAATAGCCAGTGCAACTGCTTGAGCATTCTGAGCGAAGAAAAGCGCATGAGATGGTGGTGGGAACGCTGGTGTTAAAAGCACAGACTGATCGTGTTCCGGACAAAGTTCCGTTCATCGAGTAGAAGTGAAATCAAACAAAACGTCTTTGTCTGCACGTGTGGTGCGTTCTGAAGTCTGATGGAGTCATATCGATGTCTGAAGACGTTCCTTTCGTGTCTTTTGTGTGGGAAGTGTTAACCAAGCATGTTCTCGTAATGGAGTCACTAATACTAACGGACTGAACGCTTGTCTGCTTGCAGGGTAATACTTGTAAAAATTAGAATTTCAATAGGGAAGATGAAGTTGATGAAGAAGAAGCTGAAGCAGATGTTGAAGAATGAAAAGGAAGTTTTGTCAGGCTTGCGATTGAAGACACCGCGTTACGCTTGGTAACGCATCAGTAACTGTACGACAGTACAACACATTACAAGGTGTTCACATTTACAAGTGGCTACTCTGTGCTCATCCATGAAAGAATGTTATGAGAACGTTATGACTGCAGCATGAGTGCCATACGCGCGGCACTCCCACCAGAGAGCCGCCAAAGCTCTTACTACTGCTTCTGACACTGAGGCAGCCCGAGTCTCATGTCACCCTTGTATTTAAATGTGCCATCGTCATTTTTATATATGAACACAGATGTCTTCACCCATATGCAGTGTTGTTTATGTTGTGAAAATGTGATGAGTTGAGTCTTTGCATGACTGAACTTCACAAGTTTCGTGTGAGCTGTCCAGCAGCTGTACCCAAGTGCAGCTGATTCATACGAAACGATTTTGCGACAGAAATTGCTGTAGGAAGAATATTTATGCTTTAAGTTCTTCTTTTCTTTTCTTTATTTATGTATCACGTCAAGTAGTTCTTTACCATCTCTTGTTGACGGTAAGGTTTTGGTGTTAACAAAGGTGGCAGTATTGTCATTTTTGTGCCTATGATTATTTCGAACGGTGGCTGCAAACGCTAATTACGCAACAGATGAATCGGTTTTCGGTGAGGAAAAACAGGTGAAGTTTCATAGGTACTGATTGTTAGCGAAGTGCGGAAAAAACAATATGGAAGCACCGAAGAAATACAGGGTGCGGCGCATAAGTGTGACACATTTTAACAGCGTCAGAAAAATAGCAGACGACGCTTAAAATCCCTGAAATTTTGCCAATCGACAGCATTTCGTTTGAAGTTTTATTGCATTTTTTTCCCCCTACGGGTCCGAGTTGTCAAGATAAAAATAAACACTGTCAAACATTTTACCCCATGCATTTCCAATGGTGTATCTCGCACGAAATAGGTCGTTTCTCGGAGTATCAGGTGCAAGTTGACGACACCACACCTAGGCGGTGCATCACATCGGCGTTCGGCAAACCTCCCGGGTGGCTAAATTCAGTGAAGCTTGAACAAGTTTCTGTTTGCCTCGCGTGATGCTCCGCCTATGTGTGATGGGAATTTCCACCTGGTAGTCCAAGGAACGACAGATTTGGCGCCAGATACGCCACTGGAAATGCATTGGGTCTAATCTTTGATAATTTTTATTTGTATTTTGACAACCTGGACTCGCGCGAAAAAAATTGCTATAAAACTTGCTAAAAAATTCTGCCGATCGTCAAAATTTTACGCCCTTTAGATTTGATTAAGCGCCCTTTTCTATTTTTCCGACGCTGTCGAAATGTGTCACATTTATGCGCCGCAACATGTATATGAACATGCCTATCGTCTTCTAACGCGATGGGTGCCCAGTGCACGCGTTAGGCTTCCCGTAAATCTGACGTGCCGGACAGAATGCAATTTATGAACGATTTTTCTGGAGAGTCCGCAAAACCTGTGATGCGAAACACCTCGTTACTGACTACGTGAATGGTGGACAAGAAGAGAAAGCAAAGTACTGGATGCTAGAATCTTTTGATGGACACAGAATGAGCAGAGTTGAGATGGCGTGTATTTGTGTTTGCTTTTATAAGTGTAGCAAATAACAATGTTGCGAACATTCATTGCCCTCAGTTTTATCCTCTGTTATCCGCTACTTCTCTCTCTGTTTGTTTCTTATCGACACTTCCAATTCTTTGGCTGATAATATCCAAGTGGTGGTGATGCAGACGAACAAGGAGAGATGTGGAGAATGAAACTGGTAAGCTGGTGTCTGTGTAACGTCCCATGTTTTCTACCCTGGAATGCAGTTGTTAATATTGAGAATAAAACTGATGAAAAATTCGCGTACATCTTATTCACCGCACGACTGAACAGGAGATGGGGACGTCTTCTGCTCATAAAATAAAATGCTATAGCAGTGCTGTTGGGGGGAGGGAAGGGGGATGCTGCTGTTAATTGCTTTAATGTTTGAGCTGAAGTATGGCAAATATAAGGGTATATCCGTTATTCACGATAGCACTCATCCCAGGATCCCCACAAGGACCGTGACAATCACGAATTTCAGTGGATATCCAAATACGACATGAAAATATACAACATCAGAACATGGATATACTTTCACAGAACTGCAACGTCCCAGAAACTGTGGAAAAGAGAACTGCTTGTGGTGCATTCTATAACGTCTCACGGATGTCACGTCTGGGTTGTAATTAGCATATGGCGAAACTTGAAGCAGACATACCTATAAACAAAATAACGTGGACTGACTCATCTTACGGTTTGCAATGGAAAAAGACAGTGTAGTCACGTTTAAAGGCAAACTCGGTGAAAAACACGTGGTTTAACATTTAAACGCCTGAATCGAAAGAAAATAAATTGATTTCACCATATTCTCCCACCTCACACCTGGCAGAGTCACTTAGTTTGGTGACATTCATTTACATTGTGAAGTAAAGAATAGTTTACTACGTGAGCATTTCGCATCACCTATATGCATGTATATGTCGAAGGGTCTGGTACAGGGTCAAAACTGATAGAGAGTGATACGAAAGTATTTGGCCAGGGGAAGTTGGACACAACTCCGTTTCTCCGTAGAGACTTTTCTGCGCATGCCCTTGACGTCTCTCTCTCTGTTCAAAGGACCTCTTTAGGCATTTATCGTGGTGTACCGATGTAGATGGAAGAGGAAGTGACCATCTCCCTATCTACATCTCATATGATAAGTTTGGAGCGAAGTCACGGAGCCGTTCGGTCAACTTAAACAACTGGAAACTCTTTCGTGAGTCCTGTGGGAAAATGGCTCACCTCGACGTGTCTGTGGAGCAGTTCACAGAGGTACTGGCCGGTGCTCTGAGGTCGTCCTCTCGAACCGTTAGGGTGGCAGCCGGGAATACAAGAACAAATCCGCAGGTGGAACAGCTTCAAGCGTACAGGCGGAGGGCCGAACGCAAGGCTCGGCGATCCGGACTGATCCAAGATATCGCAGGTGTGCGCCGTGCCGCCTGGCTGGTGAAGAAGGAACTTAAAGCCGTAGACCGACAACGCTGGCGTCGTTTCTGTGCACCGTTATCACCTCTTGACAGTGCTGCCAGTGTGTGGAAGGTGGCTCGGGGTCTGAAGGAGACGCCGCCTCCAAAGAACCCGTTGGGCGCACTTGCGTTATCCCTCAAGAAATCCGAGGTGGAAGTGGCTCGAGACTTTTGCGGTGTTATCGCTGTCAGTTCCCAAGCTGCGAGTACTGCCGCATTTCAAGCACAGGTTCCCGTCATCCAGGGAATTATTCAACAGCTAGAGCTACTGGCGAACGAAGAAATGGACAGGGATTTTTCAGTGGCTGAACTACGAACAGCGGTATCGTTGTCACGGGTTCAGTCATCACCAGGTTCAGACGGAATCACGTATTGAGCCATTCGTAACCTCAGCGAGGATTGCCTTTCCGCTTTGTTACATGTCTACATTTACATGTACATGTACTGTTACATGTCTACATGTCTACTCTTTGTGGAGAAATGGCCAGGTGCCCCAGATCTGGAAAGAAGCTCTGGTGGTTCCTTTTCTAAAGCCTGGATGGCATCCTTCTGACTTGTAGTCATTTCGCCCGGTGACTTTGACGAGTTGCCTCGGGAAAATTATGGAACGAATGATACTGCATAGACTGGAATGGTGGCTAGAGTCTCGTAATACCTTTCCGGAGGAGATGGCAGGATTCCGTCGCCACCGCAGTTCTATAGATCCCGTTCTCGACCTGGTCACTACCGTTGAACAAGGAAAGAGCCAGAAAAGAATAGTCATGGCTGTGTTTTTAGACGTGAAGAGAGCCTGTGACACTGTTAGTCATACTCATGTGCTGCATGGGTTTGCTCCAAGCTGGTGTCCCTCGTTGAGCTTTTCTGTGGATAGCTGATTTACAGGACAGAACAATTTCTGTCCACACGTGGGAGGGAGCAACACCGAAGCTCCATCTGACCCAGGGGGTACCGCAGGGAAGCCTACTAAGCCCTATCCTCTTCAATGTTGTAATGGCAGGGCTGAAGAACTGCGTCGGCGCCAAGGTACGGTTTCTATATATGCCGATGATGTCTGTATTTGGACTGCTGGAAAATAAAGAGCTGCAATCCGCTGTCGCCTTCAGGGTTCGCTCGATCGCATCGGCATCTTCTTTCAAGAAGACGGCATGGACATATCAGCTGATAAATCAGCAGTACTAGCATTTACTCGCAAGCATATGCACCGATTTCGGCTCTTCCTTGGTGGCACACTGCTCAGGCAAGTTACGCGCCATAGGTTCCTGGGGGTTGTGGTGGACTCAAATTTGACCTGGAAGAAACAGGTGCACGAAATATCTGTGCACGAAAGCCCAGCAGTGGATCAATGTGATCCGTCATTTTTCTGGCGCTCAGTGGAGGTTGGATGAGAAACATCTTCTTAGCGTCCACACGGCTCTAGTCCGAGGTGCACTTCTCTACAGTTTGCCGGTACTTCACGGAATTTCGGAGACTCTGGAGCAGCGGCTTCGCTACCTTCTGGCGCGGAGTCTTAGGACCTGGCTTGGAGTTCTTCTTCTTCTTCCTTCACCTGTCTGGCCATTAGCCACGGCGGCGTTTGGCCACGGATTAGCGTGAGTATTACCGGAGTTCCGCCAGCTGCGGAAACACTTGCGGTGATGTCTGAGGCCAGGGAGATACCCATAGAATGTCTACGCCAACGGGAAACTGTTCGCCATTACCTGCGACTCCGAGCCCACCACCGACGTCATCCGCTCGTAGCAAAGCTCAGCAGCAGGAAGCAGAGCAATGTTCATAGATGCATAGCACAAGTGCGGCCTCGGATCCCACCGGTTCGGGTGAAAACAACAGCACCCACGATACCTCCGTGGTCACTTCCAACGCCGTCGCTTTCGTGGGATATTCCTGGTCTCAAGGTCAGGAAAAGCCAAGTGCCAACGCCAGTCCTTCAGCAGAATACAAGGGACATGTTGCATGTCAAGTATGCTGGAAACACTGCAAGTCTTTACTGATGGGTCCACTACACCCGAGAGCTCATCGGCGGCTTTCGTCATCCCAGCGGCCTCGGTGTCCCACGGGTTTCGCCGGAAGTTTCGCCGCTGAGTCATCGGACATCATCAACATCGGCTGAACTTTATGCAATTCTGCTCTTCTTGACAAAAGTTCCTCACGGTCAGCCACGGAAATGGGTGGTATACACGGACTCTAAATCGGCGCTGCAGTGCGTTGCAAACATGGGTGTCTGTGGTTCTTTGGCACCTGTGGTGATTGATATTACTTGTCCAGCTTAAGCGCCTCCCCGAGGAAGGGCATCGCATAGACATACAGTGGATCCCAGGCCGGAAACGAGGAGGCAGACTCCGTGGCGGCGAATGCTCATCACTGTCGTGCCGCTCTGCCTATCATAATGTCAAAAGGGGACAGAAGGTCATTCTTGTCTGCATTGATCAAGGCCTTGGCCCAGCAGCAGTGGCGTCGGGACATCACTGACAGACCTCTCCTGAATGTGGTGGATCCGACCTTGTCGTTGTCTCTCCAGCGCCGCCAGCCTCGTCCCTTCGTTACTCTTATTGTGAGAGACAGGTAGACAGAATGCACTGGTTACTGAACGGTATGACAAAAGCCAGTTTAATGCGCGGGAGCACGTGTCTCATGACGATGGTGATGATGATGATGAATCTGCCTCACATCTTCCCCCTTCCGAAGACGATGCCACCCTGGCACGGGGAAGGCCGGAATCCGGTGGGGCACCGTATGGCTTCAAGCGGGAGACGTGAACCGTTTCTGTCGAACGCTTTCGCCGGT